>JAOWBL010033209.1:0-29005 GCA_028564865.1 Zenarchopterus dispar
GGCCCATAGTGGCTTGCCTTGGTTAACCCGGGGGATTGAACCTGGGTCCTCCACACCCAAACCCACCTCTGTAACCATTAGGCTACCACCCCCCGCAGCTTTTACTGACTTTTTAACACAATAATTGTAATGGCACTAACATAGATAATAATGATAATTCTTCAGTGGTGACATAATTGCTATGATCCCTTCATTAGTATGTTTGCGTGCCAACTATCCAGATTAATATCTCCATGCCTATTCTTGTACACTCACACATAAAACACATCTATGCTGTAATCATTTTGACACTCCTGCTTTGTTTTGACCGAAGATCCATTGAGCCACATATTTTGGGGTAGGGTTAATATTGTGTATTATTAGTATTATGTTTCGAATATATCAGTTACTTGCATGTGTTACTGTGTTATTGTTGTTATCGAGCTACTCGTCTCCTTCTTCCCAGAAGAGGGGAAGAAGGGGTGGGGGGGTGCGGGCTCCATGTGCTGCTGCCCAACGTTCCCTCTCGGTGGCTGCCTCGCCGGGAAAAAAAAAAAAAGGGGGGGGGGGGGGGGGGAAAAAAAAAAAAAAATTTTTTTAAAAAATAAAAAAAAAAAAAAATAAAAAAAAAAAAAAAAAAAAAAAATAAATAAATTTTTTTAAAAATTAATAAATAAAAAAATTAAAAATAAAGAAATTAAAATAGAATACACAGTCAAAAGGAAACCTGGGGAGGTGGGGGGGTACCACCCTGCATTTTTCCTTTTTTTTAAATGCACAGCATATTCACTTTTCTGAATTTAACAAAAATAAGGAAAAAAATAAAATGAAATAATAATAATAATAATACTAAAACCCATCTCTATGTAACTGGCGTGGAGAAGGGATGGCTCAACGATGGAGGGGTGTTTGGGCCCCGCCCAACCGGGTGGGGTCCCATGGGGGCCTCGGTGGGCTCTAGGTGGCGGGGATGCCCGTGGCAAACCACCCGAGGGCTTGTGTGGGGGCATTGGCAGACCTCGGGTGGTGGATTTGGTGCTTGGGGTCGGCCTGGGGGGGTGCTGCTGGGTGGTGTGGTGTGTTGGGTTGTTGCTGGCTGGTGCATCCTGATGGGGTGGGGTGGGGGGTGTTGTCTGGCCGCCCCGGTGTCATCCTCAGGATGTGGTCCATGCCCTCTTGTTTTGTTTACTGCCGTTGTGTTTGGGCGCGGGCGGTGGGCGACGGACATCTGAGCCATCCTTGGTGATAGTTACATTGCTCCTGTTCTCCTTTCCTTCCCCCTCACCTACTCCTTTCGCTCCCCCTGTCTCCCTCTGGTCTGCCATCGACGAGTGTGTGAAAGGGGGGGGTGAGCTGCTGCTGCGGGGGCTGGTGGTTCATGGGTCAGCTGGTTTGTGGGGCCCCTGTGCTGTGGGTTGGGCGTGGGGGTTTTGGGGGCCTGTGTTGGGGTTACCGGTTGTGGCCCTGGGCCTGGGGTTCTGGCTCCGACCCCTGTCTGTCATGGCATGGTCCTTTTGGGTTTGAGCCCCAGGGACTGTGGGCGGCTCCTGGGCTGGTCTTCCTGCCGGGATGGGGGCGGGCTGGGGGCCCGTGGGGGTTCTAGGACCGTCAGGGAGGGGGATTGAGTTGTTGGCAGGTGATGACACTAACTACCTTTGTTATTGTTGGTGGTACTTGCACTAATTATAATATTAATAATGATGTTAGGATTAATATTATTATTGGCATTAGGGTTATTGTTGCTGCTCTGTCTCTGTTGTCACTATTATTACTAATATATGTGCTTTGTTTGCAGGTATACATACCGCTTTTTCTCCGTGTATGTATGTAGATGGTCAAGTGTGGCTATATGTCTGTATATATAGATGTAATTGCTTGCCTATGTTATTAATTGAATGTAGGTATTTGTATGTTTGTGCACGTTAGGGATGTGTGTGCACCAGCTCACATTCCCTTTTCTCTCTCTCACACACACTCACTCGCACACACCTCACTCACACACCATTTTCTGCTTGCCTCCATTTCTCCATAAATAAATAAATAAATAAATAAAAATAAAAGCACGCTCAAGACCTACCTTTTCAATCTGGCTTTTAACTAATGTTAAAATATTATGTAGGGGTGTGGGGGGACTGGTTTTGTTTTTACCGTTAAAGCACTTTGTGCTACATTTTATTGTACTTAAAGTGCTATATAAATAAAGTTTGATTTGATGTAATTAATTTTGCATTTTACATTTTTCTTTACATGATGACAGGTGAAGCATAGTCTCTCCTGCCTCCCCTGACCACATCCACATGTTACTGATGTGATGGAGAGTATGTGTGTGTGTGTGTGTGTCTATCTATCTATCTATCTATCTATATGATTTGCTCCCTCCCTCTGATTTTGATATCCCCTCCTCTGGTCATTCATTTATTATCTCTTTTTTTGGGGGTTGTGTTTTGGAGTTGGGAGGTCGTATGCATTTTTTTTTCTCAGTCTCCGAAACACATATAAAGATGGAGCAATAAAGATGGCGCTGTGTGCGGACATGCCGGAGTCACTATCCCAATAACTCTGTGTTTTTGTCATGTGACTTTTATGCGTGGAAATGTTAAGTGTTTGTCTCGTCTATCTGTGTCACAAATAGTCGCCAGGTTCTATTATACATCAGTAGACATGCGCTGCACAAGCCTCCAGCACACTAGTGGGGGACTCTGAGGAAGCTAAGATTACAACACCAACCTACAGCTACACTGGACCCAAGTGCTGACCCCCTGCTGGAGAGGAGATGCTGCAAGCAGTGTGAGAGGAAGCAGAAGAGAGCCAAGCGTGGAGGTATCCGTGCTAGGCTAGCTGCTAATCCAAGCAGTCCAGTCATCCTCCCAATTCTCCTAGCTAATGTAGGATCCCTGGACAATAAATGGATCATGTACGCCTGCTGAGGTCCGCCCAACATGAGGTGAGGGACTCCTGTGATTTTGTTTTTATGCAAACACAGCTGAATGACAACATCCTGGACTCTGCCGTTCAGCTGGAGCAGCTAACATGCTACCGAGCTGACAGAGCCCTCGGGGGAAATCCTGCGGCAGCGGAGTGTGCGTTTACATCACCAAACACCCCCTGAAGCAGGTATGTGTGTGGCCAGAGGGAGCTTCTTCTGCACTCCAAGACTGCTTTGGCACTACAGACTGGGAAGTGTTCAAGCAAGCAGCCACACAAAATAGCCAAGTAGATATTGAGGAGTACACAGACAGTGTCACTTCCTACATCAGGAAATGCATAGATGATGTAGTGCACACATGGACCATCATCACCAGAGCTAACCAGAAGCCTTGGCTGACAGGAGAGGTCCACAGGATCCTGAAGGTCAGGAACGCTCCTTTCAGAACTGGGGATGCCTTGGGCTGGAGAACAGCAAGAGCCAGCCTGGCCTGAGGCATCCAGAAAGCTAAACAGGACTACACAAAGAGGATAACCGGACACTCTGAAGACAGCAGAGATGCACAGAGGGTATAAAAACAATACCAGACTACAAACCCTCACCACAGGTCTGTGACAGCAACATCTCTCTGCTGAACAACCTCAATAGCTTCTTTGATATCTTTAACATATCCCTGATCCAGGGGGTTGTTCCAGCATGCTTCAAAACCACCATCATCACCACCCGTGCCAAAGAAGTCCACTCCCAGTTTCTTTAATGACACACTCACCCCCATCATCATGAAGTGCTTTGAACAGCTAGTCATGTCTCATATCAAATCCACCCCTGGACTCATTCCACTTTGCACACTGAGCCAATTGGTCAACTGAGGATGCAATCTGTGCTGCTCTTCACCCTGCTGTTAACTACCTAGACTCTACAGACTCGTATGTATAAATGCTGTTCATAGACTTCAGCTCTGCATTCAACACCATCATCCCACAACAGCTCATCATCAAACTGGACCAGCTAGGACTCAACACCTCACTGTACAACCGGTTACTGGACTTCCTCAGTAAGCGACCACAGCCAGTCCATAAAGGAGTCAGCATTGTGAGGGACTCCAGCCATCCCTTGCACAGCCTGTTATCTGGAAGAATGTAGCAGAGCCTTTGGGTCCGCTCTACCAGACTTATGAACAGCTTCACCCACCTGGCTGTCAAAAAGCTGAACTCTCTCCCCTCTCTGCCCCCCCTGCCCGCAGAAAAAGTTACACCTGAATCCCCCCTCACCCCAACTAACCCTGGACACAGTATTTGCACTATAAAAAAACTGATGCTGCTGTTGCTACAGAATCACCTAGTTCTGTTTTTGCACTACATAATCTTTTTCTGTCACTACAACTTCACAGTTTATACAAACACTTTTATACTTCATATCCCTCTTCTTTATTGTACTTTTTGTATATTGTTTTTTAAACTATTCTTTGTATTTTTGTAGCATGGAATGGAGAGAAACGTCCTTTCCAATTCCTGTGTATGTACTGGCACACTTCAGAAATTGACAATTAAAAGCTTGAATCTCGAAATCTTGAATCACATGCAGGAACTAGAAGCAGTGGCTACAGAACTTGTATCCAAGCAAAAAAAGTGTGCAACATCGAAGTGCTTTATCTGCATAGAGCCAGCTAGCTGTCACCAACTTGCATGTCAGTGATAGTTTTGTGGGAGAGCTATCCAGCCTCAGTTTGACCGTTTTGGAATCTGTCTGAAAACAACACACAGTTAACCAAGGAGAAAGCAAAATGAGCAGGGGTGCACAGGATGATGACTTGGTGGTTGTTTGTGTCATAGATGATGTGCATGAAAGATGCACTGAAACTCTGAAGGCCTCATCTCTATTTCTACAGCGATAGGATGGTACTGCAATCATGGCAAAAGCAGAAGTTGACATTGCACTGAAATCACTGAAATTCACGATTCAAAAGGATGGAGTCAGCATGTGTTGTCTAAAAGAGTAAAATGCCAAGACCAATACATTTAAGGGAGTGAAACTGTCTTAGGCTAGTGAAACACAGATCAAGAACTCTGAAGAGTTTCATTCAAACATCTTCCTCATGCTTACTGAAAACATCATTGCAGTGACTGGACAATATGAACAATGCGCTGTCTGTTGCTGTGGTTATGAATCTATCCACCTGGCTGTCTGGTGAGGAGGACACTGCCATGTTCAGTGACACTAAACAAGGCGCATAGAACCCTTCAAATCACGACCCCTGTACATCTACTGACTACTTTAGACAATACAAGCACACACACACTCCTAGGCTCCACAGCAGAGTGCGAGAGGGGATTCAGCCCTATGAATGCAATTTTGACAAACAATAGGAACAGGATGATGATGATACAGACACTCAACAATCTTCTCTTCATCTCTGTGAATGACCCATAGGTGGACATTTCCCCACTGAAAAACATGCTGAGTTGTGAGTCAGAGAAAGCCCACACACTGCTGCTGAACTTCCTGTGGGGAAGTGGGAAAAAAAAAAAAAAAAAGAGATCCCACCCCAAACCTGGCTGTCCTGCTAAAACTGGGTAAGTAAACGTATTTTTCTTTTTTAAATATTTTACAATTTTTGTAGTTGATGTGTGGATAAAACAATATGGGAAACATAGTGACTGTCCTTTTAATTTTTGTTTTCCAGATTTTTCTTCCAGTTTGGAAAGGGGAAACCTGCGTGTAAGATTCCCTGTAGCCAGCATGCATCAGTCAATGCATAAGTCTGTTATTTTCATGAATAAAACATTTCACAAATTGCATACTGGTTATATCTCAAAAACCCAATTCATTCTCTTCACCTCATTCTCCCACTTGTGGTTTATACTGCATGCATACACTACTCTCTTCTCTGCTGCATCCGCGCAGCTTATACGTGTTTGCTACATGCAGTGTGCACAGCACAATGCTTGAACCTTCACAGAACAGCAGACCACTTTGAGCTTACTGGAGCTAGTATTTTAATCAGTCTGCTTTATTTGACTTTACAGATCAGTCTAAGTTAACTGTCTTCTGTTCCTGATTATGTCAGGTCTTTATCAGTGTGTCCTTCACTGCTGGAATGTTTACTACTGGGTGCAATTATACCAGGGTATGTGCCCAGTAAATAAGGTCTGGCAACACCTGTGCTATGTTTTATTAAATAGGTGATCACTGAAATGCTTAAAAACAATGTTCAGCAAGAAATACTGAAAGAGGTTTGTATATTTGTCCATTTACAGTGCATAACACCATTTAACCAGGAAAAATTTCAGTGATTGTTCTTGGGTCAATCTTTGGGCACCAGATGGGACTGCACCAAGAACTATCATTCATCATTAGCTGTTATTAAGGCATGGACAAAGGATTACTTTAAGAAACCTTTTTCAGTCACTAAAATATAAAGTTACAATCACAAATGTTTCTGAAAAATTTATAACACTAAGAAAAAAAGAAAAAAAGATGTCAACCAGAGGCAGCATTGATGTGTCTGTTCTTGGATATATCTAGGATGTCTATTCTACATACAGATAAGTCCTAGATTAGTGCAAACACGATGTGATTAGAGAAATAAGTATTTCATATCTCTTTTGAAAAAAAAAATTAAATACTGCTCCACACATTAGTTTAATTCAAGATACTTTATAAATCCTCAAAGGGAAATTCATTGTTGGAGTAGCCACGATTTAAGTCTCTTCAAGGAGTCATTGTAGATGTTTATTGCCCTGAGAAGGAAGGATTTCCACAGACCTTTGTCTCTGATGCAGCAGATCTGAAGAAGCCTCTGACTGAAGACACTCTGTTGTAGTCTGCTGAACTACTGTAACGTTTTGTTTTCTCTGGTAGAATTTACTTGATAAACTGCTGAAATGTTGGAAATGTGGCAGAGAGAGACATGGTTGAAATCCCAGTGATGGCTGCAGTGTTTGTAGCTTGGCAACAGCAAAGGATAAGGATAATCCATATATTGTCAGTACATATCTTAGGAAATGCACTGAAACTTGTCCTCTGCTTTTAACCCATCACTAGTTAGACTAGGAGCAGTGTGCTGCTGAAGCACCCGGGAAGCAGTTAGAGGTTAAGGGCCTTGCTCAGGGGCCCATAGTGGCTTGCCTTGGATAACCTGGGGGATTGAACTTGGGTCCTCCACACCCAAACCCACCTCTGTAACCAAAGCTGATGACATCACACTTAGTGTCTGTACCAGCTGACAGCAGGATGTAAACTTGTCAGTACAATAACACTACTTAACTCTCTTGAAGATAATAAGGACAGAAACTCAAAACTAACAGTTCAATATCTGGGCTGCTGAAGGGATGTTTCAGAATAGCATGTCCTGGATTACATCATCTGTTGTTGACAAGCACTGCAACTCCACTGCCCTTGCTTTTTCTGCTCCCCTTCAAGTCTATGTTTGTCTGTATTGTCTGAAAGCCAGGTAGAGAGGAATTGAAGTAGGGGAATATGCTCCTGCAGCTATTGCTCAATGAAATACATGATACTGCATTGCCAAAACTCCAAATTTGTCCTAGTCAGTGCTTCAAGCTCATCCATCTTATGTGCAAAAGACCTGACTCTACCGATGATGACAGTTAGAAGCACTGGTTCAAACTTCCTTATCCTGTCTTTCTGCTTTGCTCCTGCTCTACATGGGTGTAGAGCAGGAGCTCTTATCAACTTTTTTTTGATATGCATATTTAAATTTCAGTAATTGTTTAATGTTCTCGGGTCTCCCTTTAGATATCTTAATCTCAATTATGCTACATGAATTGGTAAAAGAAATGTAATGATGAGTTACCTCCACACTGAGACACATTCTTGGCACCAGCAATACCCTGTCCTTCAGTACTGGGACATGGCTCACAGGACAGCTGACCAACCATGTCCTGGTATGTTCCAGGAAGGCATGGGACACATTGCGCCTGCTCCCCACTATAAAATGTTCCCACACCACAGCTCACTGAGGAAAAGTACACTGGTGAATATCTCATTTGATTTCTGATAGGTCAGTAAAATACAGACAATTTGTTAAACTCAAGACTTACCACACTTTCCATCTTGGAAGACTTGTCCAGTGCTGCAGGTGTCAGCGCCGTCTGGTATCCTACCTGGCTTCTGGGCCACTTCATATTCTGTTCCAGAAAACTGGATGTAGAACTGTTGTTTGTTGATGGATTTTCTGAGTGTCCGCATAGCATTCTGCAGCTTCTGCTTCATCCTTTCTCGTACACAATCAATGTTACAAGAGTCTGAAGCAAAGATCAGCAGACACATATACATTTTGGAAGATAAAATACCACCTCATGTACATATGTTGTAATTGTTAACTATTTAATTCCAAGCAGAACAAAGACAGCAGAGAAATACCACCAGACCTGAGGCTTCCTCCTCTTTCATCTCCATTTCGAACTCAGCTGTGATGTGGGAAACTTCTTTTGAGGGAGATTTGCGCCCTCTGCGACGCTTCTTTGATGAATCACACTTAAGATTGACAAAAGTTACTTGACAGTCCTCAGTGCAGGGGAACTGGCCTCCTTCCAGAGAATAAAATGGGAGTAAAGATGAAAATTAGAATGAGCAACACATTTGTGTTCAAATATAGTTTTTGCCCAAGTAGTAGTTGAATAGTCTACATGCATGTAAAATGAGACTTACCAGACAATGAGCTGGGTGAAAAGTGATACAGTACTGTGGGACATGTTCTTTACCTTGAATATTTTGCTTAGATGGTTCTTTGTTTATCCCCTTATTGCGTGGCCTCAGGTGGCACTTAGCATCTTTGATCTTAAACCTGGCCTTCTGCTTGATGGGTGGCGCCAGCATCTCTTTATTTATAAAGATTAGAAATATCACTGATTAATGTCATAGCGTAATAAAAGTTAAAATTGTGAAACTTTAACTTATTTTATATCCTTGTTCTTTTGTGATGAAAGACTCTTTTGCAGCCTAATCAGATGTTAGTTTTTATTTTCTAAGTGAAGTCTGCCTCAGTTTTCACACTTCAATTTTTTTTTTTCCAGTTAGGCAATATGACAGGAAAAGGGAAGTTGCTACTTTACTGCTTCAATGATTTACTTGACATTTTCTTAAACTTCTATCCCTGTGTTATTACAAATTCCCTTTAGATAACCCAACTTATTTACGATGGTTTACCCACTGTAAAGTATTTGACACATAGTGAATTTCACAAGTTTTCCCACTTACAGAAAAATGGAGAGGTCTGTACATTTTACTGTGGGTACATTCCAATTGTGAGACAGAATCTTTGAATTTAGTTTTTTTTTTATCCTTGAAAAAGTATGATTTTAAAATAATTTTAATTTTATTGCATGAAATAAGTATTTAATATAAAAAAAGCTGCTTAATGATGAACTAACAGGTCTGTGAAAGCCAGAATTTTTGCTGGATAGTAGGAGGTCAAATACTTAATTCCTGCAATAAAATGCTAATTAATTCTTTAAAAATCATACAATGTGATCTTCTGGGTTTTTTTTTTTTTAATTCTGTCTCTCACAGTTGAAGTGTACCTGTAATGAAAATTACAGACCTTTCAATTCTTTGGAAGTGGGAAAACTTGCAAAATCATTTGTGTATCAGATACTTATTTCCCCCACTGCATTTTGTGTATAATTTGAAATCCAGCATGTATGAGAAAAAAAATGACCAAGTCTGACAAGTAAATACCCACCTATAGTAGTATTTTGTAAATACAGTAATAGACTTCTTTTCTACATGACTGCATACATGCCAGCATACAGTCATGTGAAAAAGAAAGTTAACCCTCTTTAATTTCTAGTGTTCTACCTACAACCCAAAGACTAGTTACATGGCATCAAATGAAACACTAAACTGTGGCTCCTTTTTTAATCAATCAGCCATTCCAATGTATTTTGTACACACTTCCTGAAACAGAGGTTTTATCTGAATACATTTGCTTGGACCTCTTCAGGCTATTTCAGATGAGTACTTTGGGATATTGTTTGTTAGCTCTCTTTAATTATGGAATGCCATACCTTGCAGGAGTGCTGCTACAAAGCTTTTGAAAGCTGTGCAGGAACTGTTTCAAATCATCTGTTAGGTTGCATTATATAACATAGTTTGACTGAGAAAGGCCCTCCCTTTCTGTCACTGAAAATGACGGAGGAGTGAATCTGTTCAGAGCAGCACATGCCTTCCCCATACCAAATGGCTTATCAATCATCTGAACTAAATTTTATTGTCAGTGATTCATAAGTTTGTACAACAAGATAAACATAGCTAGAACAATTGGCCATATACCCTCAGTTATTTGCCTTTCAGGAGGTTCTCCAGGCCTCTACAGATTAGTTTTCCCTTTGAAATTATATTTGGCAGAAAACCACATGGGTTTCTGGACCAGCTTTGGGAAAACTAGAAGGTACAAGTGCAAGCGAAAATTAAATTTCATCTGTCCTGAATCTGAGTGCAAAGCCTCACTCATTTGGACAGTTATCATGGGAGAATTTCCCCCAAGACCAGGATAGTTAACAGTGCATTCATAAAAGAGACAGAAAGAGGTACAGTATCAAGGGTATTCCTTGGCAACAGGAGGTTACAGACAAAGTTATGAAAGATCACAAACCCTATGTCTTCCCCAAATCTCAAGACAAATGAATAAAGGAAAGAACACATATCTTGTGACTGGTTGATTACAACTTATTATTGTTATGCACTATTATCTAACCTCTGCCTTTCATCCAACAAGCTGGGATTGGCTCCAGCAGACCCCTGTGATCCTGTATATGATTAAGCAGGTATAAAAAATAGTTGGATAGATTAGATTATTATCCATCCCAATATTTATGGTGCTGAACAGTTCCTTCTCTGACTTGGCACAAAAAAAAAAACAAACAAACAAACAAAAAAAACAACCCTTCCTGTTCTTTTTATGCAGTAGTCTGCCTAGTGGCCCACAAACAGCTGAACACTAATCAGACTTGTGCAACTTAGGATGCCATCACAGGGATGTTCTGTGAATAATGAGAATTATGTTGAAGCCATCTATTTAAAGCGAGAGTCTGTCCTTTCCGAGCAAAACATAAGTTAGCGTATGTTATTTGATTGAAGTGTGTTGTAAGATATATGCATATCCAGAAAGAGCTTTTTCAGGATTTTCTATGTCTTGAGAAGATGAAAAATACTGAGAAGAACCCACTGCCACAGGGGAGATTCTTACAAATACATTATGTAATCCCGGCAATGCAAAGAAAAAATGAATAAGTATTGGGGTCCAGGTTCAACTTTAATTCGGATGTTAAACACAAATGAGGTGTAAAATCCCTTTAGGCCATAACTAAACTCCCCTTTCTTTCACTGAACAATTAAGTATGCTTCCCTTTTCAGAGTCTTTGTGTGTCTTTTGTGCACATTAGTCTTTAACTAACTTTCATTGTTTCCTATGAAAAGACTATGATGTAAATTATATTTGTTAGAAGAATGAAATATATGAGAATTTATTAGTACTACTTGAGGTTGATAAGAAGTAAATGTTAATCATGTGGTGGTTAGACACATCAAGTTTCCTGGTGTGAAACCCAGCCTTCAGTCTAAGCTTTGCATGTTCTTTCTTTCCTTTGCATGTTAATCCTGTTTTTAGTGTTTTTTGTGTGTGTGTGTGTGTATGCTTCTTTGGTAATGGTAGTGGCTCTTTAGTTTCCACCAAGAGGCAAAACACATGTATCTGATGTGATGGGGAAAAAAAGAGGCCTGGTCAAAGAAAAATATTTTGCAGTCAACATCGCTACATCTGTACTGTGTTAAACATGCTTGATTTACAGTACCAGCACAGGTTGGTAAAGCAGAAGTATCATTCCTCTTCTGAGAAGTTTTACCATGCTGAACAGGCACTCCACAGCTCAGTGTATAGCTGTTCTCTGAGTCTGTAAGAAACAAATGCACGTTAGACAATGAAGAAAAGATAGAAATGAAAACTTACTATGACAAGATTTTTATAAGGTAATCAGCTTTTTTGTCTTTAATTTTTCCATCTTTAATTTCACAGAGCACACCACTTTGAGGGTTAAAAGTGTTTTAAATGTTTAACTGTCTTACCATCTACTAATAAACTAGCAGACAACCCAGGTGTATTCACATGACTTTTAACCCTGCTTGTGAAATTACAACCAAAATGAAAAATCTATGAACCTTGCCTTTCTCCCTTGATGCACATGTACACACAAAGAAGCATTTCAAGTAAGAAGTGAAGGATGAAGCCTTTGGAAGCCATAAAAATGAGAGGATTAAGAAAGAGCCCAGACTACATTCAGCCACAAGAATTTACATAGCTCCCACCCTCTAAAATTAAGATCTACTCCAAAAACACAGAAAACAAATATTTTACTTTATGCCTTCACACTATCTATCATTCTCACACAATGGTTGCCAAGTTAAGCTAAGCAAGGACCGCATTATGGAAAAACAACTTGATCAAAGAATGTAATCAAAGGATAGACTTCTGTTAAGTACTCTCGCAGCAGGAAAGACTGAGGTGCAAGCCAGATGGCTGGGACACATGAAGCCAAGCAAACTTTGCAGAGTGAAAAACACATTAGTCTGAACAGGGAACCCCCTGAAGACTTAATACAGCACCAAATAGTACAAGCAGCTCTATCAAGCATCACTGGAAGCAATTGGGTGTGCAAGAGATACAAATGATAGCTGACACCACCAGAGGGCAGCAATTTGTGTACCATGAGAACAGCTACACCACAACTCCTTACAGTGCAATAGTATCATAGAAGGATTTTTAAAAGTATATCTATCATATTCAATAATAATAATTCATTCAAGCTTTAAAAGACTAAGTTCCATGAGCCAGACATTCAGGTTATCAACACACTCCAAAAGAAGCCAGTCAGTCACATGACTGGCTTCTGCTGTAGTGGTACATTGCATTATGGGTCATAATGCAATGTGGACTGTGCAAGGTAGACTGATCAGAGATTTTCCTGGAAGCAGCACACCCTCCAATTATCATTTACATACTGTGCATACTTGTGCAATTGCATGTAACCTATGAACTATATTTTTACAAAAGAAGTATGGTTTATTATTGTAGTATGTGATTTTTTTTAAAACAAGTACAAGTAACCAAAAAAAGGAATGAAAGACAATGTTCTCTGAATGGTTCAAAATTAACCTGTGTGTATACCTGCGAGAAAGACAGCATTGGAGGGGCATGACAGTGAACAAACCTCTGCCCCTCCACTCTTGGTGCAAGTCAATTGGGCTCTTAGTGCTGGCTTTCCATTGGGAAGACACTTTACTGCCTCTGAGGAATACACACAAATTGACACAGATTCACACAAATATTACTCATATGTTAGGACCTACTGTAAAGAATCTACCATTCCACACACAGATACTTCCGATTTGAAAACATACAGAACTTGTACCTACCTATGCAATCTTTCTTGTTCCAATGGAGTTTCTGTCCTGGTGGACACACACACTCATAGCTACCCTGTGTGTTTATACAGCCATATTCACAGCTCCCATTGTTGATGCTGCACTCATCAATATCTATTGCAAGAAATGAAGAGCAAAAGACTATTATACATTGCTGATTATAGATTACATGCAAACATAAGTATGCAGTCTTTTAATACTATGCAGTTATTTTTGTTCTTTTATGTGTAAAAACAAAATGAAAATAATCTCATTGTAGTGGTTTCTATTATTGCACAACAGCAACCTCAAAAAACTGCAACATAAGATTCTTTATAGTGGCACCATTATTTGTTTGACAAAAATAAAGCCAGAAAGACAAAAACAAACAAGAAAAATGTGGCCAATACTAAGTACAGCCATTATTCAGTACCTTCTAGATATACCTTTAGAGGCAATAACTTAAAGTATTTCCTGTATGAATTTATTAGTCTATTAAGCCATTCTTTTTTTTTTTCATGTTGATTCTTCTTTACAACAACACTGTTTGAGTTGAATTCGGTTTTTAGGCATTCAGTTATGGACATACTTAACTGAAATAATATATATTTTCTGGGGCTGTCAGCCGATTACAGTTCATCACAATTATCAAAAGATTTTCATAGTTAACTCACAATTAATCACAATTAATTGCAGAAAACCTTTTTTTTTGTATGTTCTCTTTACCTTTAAAAGATTTTTTTTTAAATTGCAGTAATACAGGAGGAGACAATTATCCTTGCTTTTAAAAAATGGTTGTTGTTACATGTCAAATGTTATATGACAGACAACAATATGTCAACATTTTGACATATGTCAAAAACATGTTCTGAGAGCATAGAGTCTGCCAATTGTGGCCCAAAAAGCAACAATTGAAGATGACCTGGGACAGACAATACAATTTTCTACATGTTCTGTACCCCTTAAATCTAAATTAATTTCCCTAAAGAAAAAAACAGAATTTTGTCACATATCAGTGTGTCATGTCAAGACTTCCATTGATTTTAATGGGAACCTCTGACGTAGTTAATACTCTCTTTCAATATTTATTAGAACATTATTTCAGAGAGAACATAGATGGTGGCACAGCAAAAATAATCAGCAGGCTTTTGAAAAACAAACCTATTTCAGTTTTTTGACTATATAAAGAAATTGTATAGGGTACAAATGTAAGCTGTTGTAAGATTAAGTTTCTCTCAAATCATAGCTGCCATCAGCTAACATCAACAATGGTTAGCCATGAGCAACAAAATAAGGATCAGATAAAAAGGAGGGATAAAAAGGGATATAAATGAATATGGATTGATTGAAGAAATGGAAACAAGGCATTAAATCCAGTTCCAGGAACCTGTGATAGTGCTTGTATTGCTCATGACAGCAGGAAAAATCTGAGCAGATACTCACCTCCACAGTGAGTAAGTCCATACAGGATAAATCCCTTGTTGCACAGGCATTCAAAGCTGCCTGGGTAGTTGATACAGGTGTGGTCACAGGTCCTCTCAAAGGAGCACTCATCAATGTCTGAGGGAGACCAAAAAGATACATAACAGTGGCAGAATACTGTGGTGTCAGATGGAAAAGACTGAGAAAAGTGGGATCATCATAATTTTGCTTGTGGATACAGACAACTAATGCTGAGGATCAAAATGAAACTGTATTTTAACAAGTAACTGTCATTTTAGTATAAATTCTACACTGAATATTAAGGACTGACTTTCATCTATTTGACAACTAACAGCCTTTCTACTATGTGGTTATTTTACTGAAAAAGTTATGACTGGCCTGAATTACAATGACAACATCCATCCATCCATTTTCTATACCCACTTAATCATGCACAGTGTTACAGTGGTCTGCTAGAGCCTAACCCAGCTCATGACAGGGAAAAGGCAAGGGTAAACCCTGGACAGGTAGTCCATCGTAGGGCCACATATGTACATAAACAACCACACACACACCTCTAGGCAATTTAGAATCATCAATCAACCTAACATGCACGTTTTTGGACTGTGGAAGGAAGCCAGAGTACCCAGAGGGAACCCATGCCAGCACAGAGAGAACATGCAAACTACACACAGGAAGACTCCCGCCTGGCCCATGAGTCAAAACAGGAACCTTTTTGCAGGCAACAGAACTAACTACTTATCCACTGTGCTGACGGTGACAATAACTTCTTTTTCTTGTTTTTGTTTAAAACACCTTCTGATTCATTATACATTTTTTAAAATGTAAATTGTAGTAAAGGTATCTGGTTGAATTGTACTTTAAAACAACTGGAAGTGACAAAACAGAAAAATGGAACAAAGAAGAAATTGGGCATGATGTAATATGTCACTTCTATTGTGTTACATAATTGTTATGGTCATTGTAATGAATAGCTTTAAGACATTGGATACTTAATTGCACATTCACTAGTCACTGTGAAGATAACATCCATCCATCCATCAAATTATACATTGTTTTATTTTAATTTCATATGAAAGCTGAACAAGTTATCTTCAAATGAAGCAAACCTGGAAAAAATAATAAACGTTTATTCACAGTAGTGATGTCACATCTCAGTGATGTGGTGTCATTTATATTGCCCAATTTAAGTCTCCAAATACACTACTAAAGAGGCACAGTTAATCCAAAATATACAGTCACTGGCACTCCCCTCTGGATCCTGGCCTAGAGGTGGGGCTCCTTTGACAACTCCTCAGTCTCCCTGGTAAGGTCTATTGTGGGGTACTGAAGAAGAGGGTCTGTTGGATAGTCCAACCTTAGTTCCAAGAGGAGCAGTGCAGTTTTCATCGTGGCCGTGTAATGGTGGACCTGCACAATACCCTCAGTAGACTCCTCGATAGCACAGGGAAATTTGCCCAACTAGTGTATGTCTTTTGTGAACCTTGAGAAGGCATTAAACCATGCCCTTCTGAGACTCCTGTGGGAGGAACTATGGGAGTATGTACAGGTCAGGTCTTCCTCTATGCCTACTGCCTGGCAGTTCCTACCTTAACATCCTTTTCTCAATAAATCAAATATCCTTCCTCTACACATGTCCAAACCATCTCAGTCTGGCCTCTCTGGCTTTATCTCCAAAACATCTAACATGTGCTGTCCCTCTGATCTACTCCTTCCTGATCTTATCCCTACTTGTTACTCCCAAAGAGAACCTCAACATTTTCATTTCTGTTACCCCTAGGTCTGCCTCCTTTGTCTTTTTCAGTGTAGTGTCTCCAAACCATATGACATCGCTGGTCTCACCACTATCATGTACACCTTTCCTTTCATTCTAACTAATATTCTTTTATCACACTTCACTGCTGACACTTTTCTCCACTTGTTCCATCCTCCTTGTATACATTTCTTCATCTCTTTTCCACAGCCTGCGTAGCTCTGGACTGTTGACTCTTAGTACATAAAATCCTCCACTTTCTTTATGTCTCCCTCCTGTAACCTCACTATTCCTGTGTCCCACTCATTCACACAGAAATACTCTGTCTTGCTGTGGCTAATTTTCATCCCTCTTCTTTCCAGAGCATACCTCCACCTGTCTAAATATTTCTCCACCTGCTGCCTGCTCTCATAATGTCATCTGATGATCACAATGTTATCTGCAAACATCATGGTCCATGGAGATTCCTGTCCAACCTGATCTGTCTGCAAACAAGAAGGGGCTCATAGCTGATCCTTGGTGCAGTTCCACCTCCACCTTGAACTCCTCTGTCACACCTATGGCACACCTCACCACTGTCTTATCCTCTCATACATGTCCTGCACCACTCTAAAATACTTCTCTACCACTCCAGACTTCCTCATACAGTACCACAGTTCCTCTCCAAGAACACTGTCATAAGCTTTTTGTAGATCTACAAAGACACAATAAAGCTCACTTTGGCTTTCCCTGTATCTCTCCATCAACCCTCAACCCCCAACCCCCGAGCCAGCAGAAAAACTGAACTCTGAGCCCCCCTAATCCTGGACACAATATTTGCTTTATAGTAACTCTGATGCTGCTGTTGCACTATATAATCCTTTTCTTGCACTGCATCTCCACTGTTTACATAAATGCTTACTTTTATACTTTATACCCCTCTTCTTTATTGTACTTTTTGCATATTATTTATTGACATAAAGTACAATATACTTCTTGTATATTGTACTATTCTTTGTATTTTTGCACTGGGGAATGGTGAGAAACATCCTTTTCGATTCCTGTGTATGTACTCACATACTGTAGAAAGTGACAATAAAAAGTTTGAGTCTTGAATCCTCCTTCAACCCAAAGTACTCCAGTTTCCACCAGCACTGGTGGCAGTCGCTGTTATCCCAAGCCTTGACTGATCCAGTATTGAAATCAGATTTGTGACTTGCATCACTGATTATCTGACGGAAGACACTGGCTTGTGCCCTCCCTTAGACTGCATTTAATAAACACTTCAGCACCCACACTATTAACTGTAACAGACAGCTCCTAAAGTCTTGTTTTAGCACCTCAGACTGCTGCTTCATGGTATAATGTATAATATAAAGCTTTTCACATTTAGATGTGTATTCAGAATTTGCACGATATTGTCTCTCACATACAATACCATATTCTTGGGAAAGCACAGTATTTTTGTACATTTACCACACACATATCTGACATTTTTCATAGCAGCATCACCAACAATCAGAGCCTCAGGTCCAGGTATTATCTTCCCTCTTAGCCTTTTACTTTCCGAGTTGTTTTTTGGGTTTACCTTGCTGTGTGAAGAGACTTTATATAGGTCCTCAAAAGGAGATCCAGAGTTCTGGTGTAGCTGCACAAATCTGTTCTGTAGTGACATTTTTGTTTGTGGTGGAAGAGGCTTGTTTTTTGGTTTTCCTTTGACAGGTGTCCAAGTCTGTGTCCTGCTAACAACAGGAGTTGAAAAAGATTTTAGTCTTGTTGGTAGTGTAGGCCAGCCGTTTGCATCACAGAGGCAGGGCTGGTTCTATCTTTTCCCTGTGCAATGCTTTATTCATTGGGTTTCCATCCCACATATTTTAGAAAATACTTGAGAATTTGCCACTAAAAACAACATCCTCACATTTCCTATTAGCCGTGTTAGTGATGATTAGCTTTAGGATAGAGGGATCTTGTCCACTATGTTTCACCAGAGGTACAGTGTATCATTTCCACACATTCTATTTATTTCCCCCTTTACTTCCAGTCACTGGATTTTGGTTTCCAGCATGTTGTTTTTTTGAAGGAGATTGTGGTATTCATCTGCAGACAAGGGAGACATCTTCCTGATGGTGTTAGATTTAGCTTGTCAGCCATAGTTCAGGTCTTTTCTGTTTGTAGGCCATGCTCGTATAGCACTGATAAGTTCCAAAGAAGTGTTGGAAAATAGTGATGTCAGCAGTAAAATAATCGACCAGTGATTTACATGTGTCTAGGTGGCACTTACCATTAATTTTTTTGGAATTAAAAATAAGAATATAGCTAGAGAAGAAAGGGAAATGCAAGGAGAAGGGAGAGCAAAGCAGTAAGCATCCTTCCATGTCAAGGAGCGGACGTTTATAAGTTCAAGATGGCATCTAACCATGAAACAGGCAGGACTTATAGTATGTATCTAAATTGTAATGAATTATGCAGTTTGCATAACAAAAGTTTGTCTGATTTAAAGGGGTAGATAATGTAGTTAAAAAAAATTAATGGGAAAAGAAGATGAGCAAAGAAGATATTCTCAATATCTGATAGCTAAGCTAGTGCTTTCTAGACATATCAACTAATGTGTCTCACAAAAAATTTTTATCCACGGTTTTAACTTATTAACCCTAAATGGCACCATTTACCACTCACCCTGGATGCTCCAATTTTTTCACCTTGAATGCCAAAATTGCAGAATTAGATGGCAGAATTTACAAGCTCTATCAGATGCATGGCTCAGAGACATGCAGGCATACTATCATCTCCATCATCTCCATCAGCTACAGCTATAGTTGGGGACTCAGTCATTAGAAATGTGCATTTTTTTAAACTCCATTACCCACTGCTTTTCAGGTGCCACAGTCCCGGTAATCTTGGTTCTGGGGCTGCTGTGTTCATTTCCATCCTAAATTAAAAGATTGATTTTACATGTGGGTTTTTTTAATGACACCTATCTTGGAAAATCTGAGTTAACTAAAAATGATTTTAAGGAACTTTTTAACTTTTTGAATGGCTGTGGTTTGTCTGATTTTATTTCTAGACTCCTTCCCTCACTGAATCGTGGAGTGGAACATTTTAACAGGCTCCTCAGCCTCAACACCTAGCTTCAGTCAGCCTGCATGGTGAACACATTTGGCTTCATCTACAATTTTAACCTGTTCTGGAACTGGTCTTTTTTACAGGGCTGATAGTGTTCACCTGAATAAATTGGGCAGCCGTGTTCTAGCAGCCAACATTCAGTATGCTGTCCAGACGCTCAAAGCTACTTCTTCATAGAGTGCTTCTGGTATTCAACCAAATAAGCAGAGGCTGTTCAGGGTGAAACAGGGCTGTTCCAGCTCCCAAACTCCACGATGCTGCCCCAGCAATCAAACATACCTGTAACTGACTATCTTCCTCCTCTTCCATGGTTCCAACCATGACCACCACTGGCCTCCTCTACTGTCCACCTCCTGCAACCACTCATCCCATCAGAAATCATATCACACCCAGACCTTCACAGACCAGCCAGGCTGCTCACTGGAGATAATTCTCGTGCTTAGACCAAGAAGAATGCAATCACCAACTAACTATTAATGTAGCACTTTTTAATGTCCACTCCCTATCAAACAAAACTTTTATCATTAATGATTTGATTTTAGACAAAAAGATTGACTGTTTATTTTTAACAGAAATATGGCAAGGCACAGATGCACCAGCAGTTCTCACTTAGGCTTCTCCCCCAAATTTGAGCCCTATATTTTCTGTTAGGAAGGGCAAGAAGGGTAGTGGTGCTGCATCAATACCACTTGTTGCTAATCAAATTTCATTTGATCAATTTACCACCTTTATAATATCATGCCTAAAGCTTTTATTGAGGGATTTTCTGAATTCTTATGAACAATGTACACCTCCTATAACATGATTATCATATCTGGAGATTTTAACTTACACATTGATGTACAATTTGACTCCACATTTCGAGAGTTTACTGACATCCTCAGCTCCATGGACTTTGATCAATATGTCATGCAGCCAACTCAAAACAGAGGGGACCCACTCTGGATCATGTAATCATCCTTGGTATATTCACTAGTGTGTCCTCTGTTGTTGACTTGGCTTTATCCAACCACTTTTGTGTGTTTTTTAACATCACTAGTTTTTATACAAAGGGAGACCTCAGTGCGAACTGTGAGGAAACATTACCTGACCCCAGAAGTGGCTGCAGATTTTATTGAAGTCTGTTACAGGACTCCTCCAGTTATATTACCTGCTTCTTGTGATTTTATCCTTGACAATTTTAACAGAAAACTTAAGTCAAGCCTGGGCTCAGTAGCTCCACTAAATATAAAAAGAGGGTAAAAACTAATCTTGTCCTGTGGAGAAACAATGAAATTCGAGAACTCAAACTAAAATGCAGGAAAACTAAAAGAAATGGAGGAAAAACAAACTGTCAATAAACTATCAAATTATACAAAGACAACTCAAAATATATAACACCAAGGTGAAAGAGGCAAGAAACAATTACTTTGCCAAACTAATTATGGAGAATTAAAATAATGCCAGAGTCCTATTTTCTACCATTGACAATCTAATCAAACCTGATTTTAATAAACACAGACTTTGTATGAATGACTGCTTATGGAAAGAATTTGCAGGCCACTTCAGGAGCAAAATTGACCTTATTGGAACAAGCATTTTACTTGACCAAAAAAAACTGTTTTTATTGAAACTAATGGTGAGGTAGTTTCATCCTGGTTGATGCTGATGATGAGTTTTCTCCCAAGTCAATACCACAACCTGCCTTTTAGACCCAATTCCAATGTCACTTTTAAAAACATTTTATGAATTCTTTGAGGACAAGCTTTTAAATATTCTGAATTGCTCTCTTCAGAGAGGTGTCTTTCCTTCTGCCTTTAAAACAACCGTGGTGGGTCCCCTCATGAGGGAAAGCAATCTCAAAGCTAATATTTTAATAACTGTAGACCAGTATCCAGCTCACCATTCTTAAGCAAAATCTTAGATAAACTTATTTTTATTCAGTTGAATGATTTTTGAAATAAAAAATTGTGTTTGTGAAAGATTTTAATCTGGTTTTAGGATGAAACGGTACAGAGACCGCCTTATTAAAAAATCATCAATGGTGATTTGTAATAGACTAAAATCTTGTGGACTCACACAAGATTTTAGTCCTGGCACTACTGGATCTAAATGCAGCTTTTGATACAGTTGACCACCTAATCCTTATAAACTGACATAGGCACGTGGAGGCCTCTGTAGCACTGTTCTTAACTGGTTCAAATCCTACCTCAAACATAGAAAGTTTCTGGTAAGTATGGATACATGCTCCTCAGGGATCCACAAAATCAAATGCTGTGTGCCCCATTGCTCAATTCTAGCTACGATTCTTTTAAATTTATATATGGTTCGACTTGGAGATGCCATTAGGAGACATGGCATTAATTTTCACAGCTATGCTGATGACACACAGCTGTACATTGGCATGTACCCTGAAGACACTCAAGAAATTGATGACCTTTATAATATGTATTTTAAATATGAAATCATAGATGGTAGAAAGCTTCCTGCAACTCAACCAGTGCAAAACTGAAGTTTTAGTTATCGCTCCCAAGGCTAAGAGAGAGAAACACTTGTCAAAATTTCATGCACTATCTTTAAAGGCATCTGATCAAGCAAAGAACCATTCTTGGCTCTTGGCTTAGTTTTATTCCACATGTTAAGCATGTATTTAAAACAGGTTTTTAATCATCTAAAGAATATTGCCAGAATCTGCTCATTTATCTCTCAGACCAACATGGAGATGCTGATGCTTTTATTTCAAGTTGCATTGATTACTGTAATGCCCTGCTTTCTGGTCTTTCCAACAAAACCATTACACATCTTCAGCTTCTTCAGAACTTGGCTGCTCATGTGCTGACAGGGACCAGAAAGTGGGCTCACAATACACTTTTTAAAATAACTGCATTGGCTCCCTGCGTCTTTCAGGATAAATTTTAAGATACTTCTTATGGTTTTTAAAAGTCTTAATGGTTTTGTGCCATCTTATCTTATTGATTCGCTTTTACCTCATAAATCCTAGCAGACCCTCAGGTCCTCTGGCACTGGCCACCTTAAAATTCCCATTGTTAATACCAGAACCCATGGTGAGGCTCAGCAATGTTTTCCATGTATCATTCATTTTAACTTTTCATTGTAGTATATCATTGATAATGAGGTCTGGGTCAGTGGGGAAGGAGGGTGGGTGGATAGGTGGGACTGATTTTTTTTGCTATATTGTATAAAAAGTGATATATAAATAAAGTTTGATTTGAATTATATTTTCATTTTTTCATGAAAATTAAATTCTGAATTCTTGTGAAATTGTGGTGATTTTATATATTCTCAAGCCTAAAAAATTTTTTTTTTCCAAGAGATCTTTGTAACGAGAAAAGAAATAGTTAATTATTTGTATAGTTTATAGTATGCAGCGAAGCATGTTGTGATTGCATATCTGCGAAAACATAACAGTTATACACAAGGGGATAGTGTTGCCAGTAGCCCCAACTGGAGAATTAATCACAAGCATAAATTTTCATGAAGCTTTCGATGTATTTGACTCAAGTTTATTAAAGGAAAAAGTCAAAACTTAAAGAGTGAGAGTATGGATAGACTTGACTGTACATCAGAAAAGCTAGTGGCATAAAACATATAAAGTGTGTGATAACTTTTTGTCACTGACCTTGACATGTTCGTTCATCAGTGAGAAGTTTATAGCCTTTTTGGCAACTGCACTCAAAGGAGCCCACTGTGTTTCGACAAAAGTGATCACAGCCACCGTTGTTCTCCTGGCATTCATCAATGTCTGGTTTGGACAAATCAAAGAAAAAAATGGAAAAGCATTAATTATTCAAAATTACACCCCAAAAAAAAAAAAAAAAAAAAAAAAAAAAAGAAAAAAAAAGAAAAAAAAACCTCTACAGTATTGTGTTGATTTGATTGGCATTTCAGATGCATTTTTTAATTTTAATATTAACTTTAACTTTAATATTAACTTTAATATTAACTAAGCAGATGGAACTTTTTTTGAAAAATGAGTTAAAACCAAATGAATATAAATGATTTTGTGATACTTTAAATGTGTCACTAAACATTTATCCAATACCTTTATTTTAAATCTTGCACATTAGTTTGTCTACAGGGAATATATTAATTTAGGCTCCCAAAATTTTGTCACATAAAAAAAAAAACTTTTTACCCTACCACAATTAACAATTTATGATATTTCTGTTTCTGATTTATTCAAGTTTGCATGAAAGAAATGGTAAATGTCCAAATGTTAAAGTACTATCATTTTAAAACATTGTTGTGCCTAAGCCTTTTGCATAGTAATTTATACATAAATAACTGGAGTTACACACCATATTTAATGTGTTAAAATGCAATGTTTTTGCACTGTAGAAATGATCATATCAAATTCTGTTTCCCTTTTACCATATGACAAATGTGTTATGAAAGCACTGAAGTGGGTCATAACATTAATACTGCTCCAAAGGCAGAAGAATTCCTTAACAGAAGCTGTTTCAGTGAAACTCCAGAAATGATCCCTCTATTATTAAATACCTGCAGACCCTAAATGCAAATCTCTTCCAGGCCATTGATGGGAAGGTCAGTGTGATCATTAAGGTCAGATATGGAGGGTGAATACCTTTTTTTGTGTTGATCAGGCCAACTTATTCACAGACCTGCCTATTGTAACAGACATAGCACCTTCATATAACCATCCTGTAAGGGAGTTGGTGCACAGGGAACTAATTTTAACATATACATAGAGGTGAACAATTTTTGCTTTCATGCGGCATGCAGCCTCTGCAACCTGCGTTGCCGTGTATGGAATGTTTTCATGTTTGTTTACATAGATGGAGTTCCTGTTATGATTCAGTTAGTCCAGGACCCAAATGCAGACTGTAACAAAAACAGCCTTTATTCGGCAATGTCCATTAACAACAGAAGTTACTCAAAAAAAAAAACGAAACTAGACTAGACATAAACGCTAACAAAAAAAAAAAATCACCATCAAACATGGGCATGGAAAAAGGCAAGCAGCGTCTAAAGAACTAAGATTACTTACTAGGCTCTCAGGCACTAGAACGAAATTATTGGAGTGTCTCAACTTTAAGAAGCGTAAAGTAGGTGTCTCGGTAGCAAAAGGATAATAATCCCGCACCAGAGGACAGGTGCAGCTCAATTAAAA
Organism: Zenarchopterus dispar; assembly: GCA_028564865.1. NCBI lineage: Eukaryota > Metazoa > Chordata > Actinopteri > Beloniformes > Zenarchopteridae > Zenarchopterus > Zenarchopterus dispar. The sequence goes on from JAOWBL010033209.1 coordinate 24,754, forward strand.
GGCCGGCTGATCAGTACACAACTGATTGCAGGTGTGATGGTCTCTAGGCTTCTCTCACCCCCTGCTGGCTGTGGGAGGAAAAGGGGTTAGGGTGACAAAGAAAATACCAAATCATAACAGTTCCATTTTAACTGTAACAATAGATTTAATTATTTTGTATTCATAAGTTTTCACTGTTTCCAAATTGTATGCAAAGTGTGTAAAATGTGTTTGAAATGAAATTATGGGCCTACATTTCTTGCATGTTTCTTTTAAGATGCCTTTAGCAGGTAATATGATTCATTAAAAAGAGATCTTTTCAATTCATCCATTAAATATTATATCACGTTGATGTGATGTGTTTTCTATAAAAAAATGCAATTGTGCTGTATTTTGGTTTCTTTGTATTTCACTGAAGCAACCTATGCTTCCCACTAACTGACACCAAAGACGGTTTATGTCTGGGACATTATTATAATGTATCATCACAAAGTGAGCAAAAGCAAGAAGAAGTGAGAAAACCAGGATGGTAAATCTGGATGGTGAATGACCAAGTCAAGATCAATTTTATTTAAAAACAACCAAGGTTGACCAAAGTGCTTATAAACTTAAAAAACAAACAACAAACTCATGGATACAATATACTGTATACTAAAGTAGGCTATCCTAAGACAAACAGAACTAATCATAGTCAAATACAGACTCTAAAAAAGAAATGTCAATGCTCAACTCAAACTGAAAGCCAGCGTGCAGAAAAAGCTCTTAAGGAAAGATTTAATGTAAAAATGGTTCAAGTTGTTCTTTTGGGATAAGCTGCTCCAGAGAATGGGTTTAGACACTGAAAATGGATGCTAGACTCTTCTTCAGCTGGGAACATCATGGGCCATCTCTGGACAACTTCAGTGCTTTGACGAGAGAATTATTATGATAATGCGAAGGTAAATAAGCACCAATAATGCACCAATCCATGTAAAACCTTAAATGCAAACAATATCCTATACTTAACCACACAGGAAGCCAGTGGACTGATACCAGAACTGGAGTAATGTCATCATGTGTACTTGTGCCTGTTGTGCCAAATGACGGCGCAAAACCCATATACACTAAAGGGTTACATTAATCTACTTGTGTGGTTATAAAAAGGGTGTATATCTTTTTTGTCAATATCATTATAAAACAGTTATGACTTAAATTTGGTCAACAATGTGAACAAGAAACATCATATCTCAAATGTGCTGTTGAAAAATCACATTCAAAATTTCAATAAACTTTTGAGTAAACAACTCTACAGGGCCAGGAGTGTCAGGACAGTCTTCCAGATAATCAGAATGACTAAACACAACAATTTTCTCTTATTTTTAATGAGACATTGAAAGTTCAGGTTCAACCAGTTTTCAGATCACTTAAACAGTTTAACCCGTCAGTTTTCTTAAACAGTTTTCTTCTGTCAGGGCCATATGATCAACTCTAATCTGATATTTTAAATGAGCTGGAGAGAATCAAGGTACCTGGTATAAAGCTTTGCTATTTTCTTGAAACAAGACATGCATTTTTTTTAGATTTCAAGAAGTTAATAAGATTAAATAAATCAACACAGATACTTATTAAAAACATCATTACAAATCGGCAAAAAGACAATAACTAGAGATAAATTGAGTGGTGAGAATCCAAAAATTTCAGAATGAACAGGAAAAGTAGAAGAAGTTCATATCATGGAAAGAATAATATTTTTTTCTTAACCAGAACACCGAGAAAGGCATTTCATGTTGCTGTAGATTGTCTTGTCATAGTTGGTCTGTGTTTTCCTGAGTTTATTCTTTTGTCTCCATGGCTGAAGAAAAGATTAATAAAAATTACATAAAACAAATAAAATAAAGAAAAAAGTAAGCGAAAAATTGTAAATGAAATTTATATTGTTGATATTACATACATTTTATGTTGTTTTCTTTTTGTATAGCTAAATTGCAAGGATTAAGAATAAATGATTATTAGCAAGCTGTATTCAAACTGTTTCTTCTTGCTTTCCAGGCAGTATCTGTGCACTACTTTTGTCTATACCTCATTTCCAATTATAATGTCAATACATCAACTCTGTGTCCAGATCCTGCCTGCCTGCCTGTCTGCCTTCCTGCTAGTAATCCGGTCTGCTTGTCTGTCTGCTCACCTGTCCCTCTGCGTACCATGAGATATCCTGTCTGCCACCTGAGACCTACTCTCTACTTCTACCCACCTGCCTGCATGACTATCGACCGTTCCTGCCAGGACTTAGATTTTCAATAAAGACTGTAAACACTCCACTGTGGTTTTTTGCGTTGGGGTCCTTTCTGAGATCCGTGACAAAACAAACTGGCCAGCATGGTCCCAGCACATTCCACTTCCAGGAACCCAGAGCCAAAAGACCCCCTCATCAGACACTTTCTTATCAAGGTTCTACAATAGGACGACATGAACAACAGCTACAAACCTTAATGGAGAACCATCAAACGGTAATCAACCAGACAGTCCAGCTCAACACCACGGTACAACACCTCATGTCTGGAACACCCGTCCCCATTGCTCCAACCCAGTCACCTGCACCTTCGACCCAGCTTGCTAGAGAGTCCCATGTGCCGGACCCAGACCATTATGCAGGTGATATAGGGAAGTGTGGTGCATGTCTACTCCAATGTTCATTAGTCTTTTGTCAGAATCCATTCACTTATGCCACTGATAGTTCTAAAATTGCCTTCATTATGGGATTACTTCAGGGAAAGGCGTTGGCCTGGGCTTCGGCTAAATGACAGAGTGTTATCACTGTTAGGAATAATTATGTCGCTTTTGAATCTGAACTTCATAAGGTTTTTGATCATTCTTTCCAGGGAAAGGAGGCTTCTAGAAGGCTCCTCTCTATCCACCAAGGAAAGCGCAGTGTGGCAGAATACTCTGTGGATTTTAGAACACTAGCTCCTGAAGCTAGATGGGATGACCTGGCTCTTCAATCCATCCATTTTCTGTACCTGCTGAATCCATTTCTGGGTCATGGGACCTGGCTCTTCAAAGTGTTTTTATCAATGGTCTGTCTGAACAACTCAAGGATGAGCAAGCTCTTAAAGATGACTCCAGTAACCTTGATTCTTTGATTTCCACAGCTATTAGGATGGACAACCAGCTTTGTGAGCGTCACAGAGAGCGAGCCGGCTGCCATGATCCCTGTATAGCTACATTTCATTATTAAACCGCCTCACCCTGTTGTGAATTCCGCTCATGCCTCAGAACCATCCAGGCCGTTAACCACTGAGGAGAAACCTATGCAGCTGGGACAAGCTAAGCTCACTCCAACCGAGCGACTGCGTAGGATTCATGCTGGTGAGTGCATCTACTGTGGAAAACTTGGACACCGTCTGGCAACTTGCCCAGCCCAACCAAAAGACAGAGCTCATCAGTGAATATAGGGGCACTGATGAGCCACACCACCTCCTCGTCTAACCCCAGAACAAGAATGCTACTTCCTGCCACCCTCTATGTAAATAACATTTCCCTGCCTTTGTCTGCCCTTGTTGATTCTGGAGCTGAAGAAAATTTTATAGACATTAATAAGCAGACTAGTTTGGAAAAAATCTCTGTAAATAATCCCCAGATGACTACAGCTCTAGACGGAAGACTCATTGCCAAGATAACTCATTGCACTCATCCCATAAAACTATTATCTGGCAACCACCAGGAACTGTTATCATTTAATGTAATATTATCCCCATACTCACCTCTTATTCTTGCATATCTGTGATTAAGGACTCACAACCCGCATTTTGACTGGACAGAATCAAAATTGCTAAGCTGGAGCTCATTCTGTCACTCTTTCTGTTTAAAATCAGCCATTTCACAATCTAGTTCCTCTAGACCTCAACCTGAACCCTCAGATCTGTCAAATGTCCTGCAAGAATATCATGACTTGGCGGAGGTTTTCAGTAAGGACCGAGCACAGTCCCTGCCTCCCCACAGACCATATGACTGCGCTATAGATCTCCTTCCAGGTGCTCTGCTGCCCTCCAGTCGACTCTACAACCTTTCTCAACCAGAACACAAGGCCATGGAGACATACATCAACAATTCGCTAGCTATAGGTATTATCCGTTCAGACAAAATAATTATAGTAGGTGATTTCAACATTCACGTAGATGTTGAAAAGGACAGTCTGAACACTGCATTTCATTCATTAATGTAACACGCATTTTGTTCCTGGGTTCTAAGTGTAATTTCCTGATTCTATATGTGTAAAAAGTAACAAAAATCACAA
>JAOWBL010033240.1:0-28983 GCA_028564865.1 Zenarchopterus dispar
TTGTGGAATCTTCTTGATGTGGCTTTCTGTAACCTCCATAATTATCTCTCACATGCGTGTATATTAACACACACACATATAAACATACACACACACACAGATAGGTGGCGATACAGCAAGCCCTCAGTGTCAACATCACGTGTCACATGGGCTGCTGCAAAGCAGAATTTATCATATATTCTTGCACTATTTATAATCAAATCTTACGTTTTTATTTGACCAATGGTAGTTTTAAGTATTCAATATTCAGCTCAATGCCCAAAAAAGACTGGGAGTTTAAACAGGGTAATGAAACCCACAAGTTAAGTAAAAGTGCTTCCAGATGGCTCTTGAATAATTATACAATCATAGAAGCAATACTGAGATGAGGAAATTGCAACATTAATCAAACATACAGGCTAAGAAGTTTTCCCGACAGGAATATGAGCCCTGCCAGCATAGGGTTGAGCAGCATCTTTTGTAAGTTGATTACGTTACTTCAGTCGACTAAAGTCAAACAGGCATTATTGAGCACTGTGTTACATCTAAGTGAGTTGTTTATTAAACTTTACTCATCCAGGAAAAGTCTGACCAAGCATGGCCACACATTAGAAGTATAATAAATAAAACTCAATTTTCCACTGTAATCTGTCTGAAAAACAAATTAAATCAGTCAGTCAATGTTTCATTTAAACCCATCAACATTCAGGCACAAAAAGATAAGCTTAGAGAAGGAAACAAACATCCACATTAGGCCCTAGATCAGTGCTATGAAGCCATGTCAGCAGAAGAGCAGCTTAATTCACAGAGTGGACAAGTAGAAATAAACTTAGTAGTATTACACTTATGACTACGTAAGTCGTTTTCTCTCCAAACTGTGCTGCATAAGAAGAAAAGTTTACATTTACTCACCAAGAATTTCATCAAATATTTTATACAATCCAGGAACATAGGTAATTTCCCTCTGGTTCATTCCTATGTCTTCGTCAAAGACCCACATTGGCTGTAAAATGCAATGAATATCTGTTAAGTGGAACATTACGCATATAATTTTACTAGGGCTTAACTGAAAGACAAGTTACATGTGGCCTTAGATCCAACAGCAGCAGTTTTTCGATATTCAGAAGATGAATATGCAATTATGAATTGAAACAGGACTTCAAATTTTAAAAAAAAATTAAATTAAAATATAAATAAAACTAGTAACTATAATCCAAGAAAATAGTTTTAATGCTAGATGGTTCAAAATATGAATTATCAAACTTATCAAACAATACACCATGGTGGTATATTAGTGGTATATTAGGCTACTGTGCCCATCCTTATTAAGCTAACACAAGACAAAGAGTCAGCAGGACGTGACTGTTTCTGTAGATACCTGTAGTGGTTAAAAATGTGATTGGGCTACAGTAAAAAGAGGAATTCTTGGAAGTGTGTGCCTGTAGTAAAAAGAAAAAAAAAAGCATGTTTATAAGCAACTCACCTGAGTGACGGGCTCCACTGAACCAATGTAAGTGTCTGGACGGAGAAGGATGTGCTCAAGCGGGGTTTTCTTCTGGTACACACGCTCAACAGATAACTTGGAGCCTGCCCTCTCTTTTTTGGCCCCTTCCATCTTTCCCAGCTCACCTCGTCCATTGGTAGCCTCCTGTTTAGATGGATAATCATTGTTGTTAATGCAGAAAATATTAATCTGCAAACAGCAGAACAAGATGTGCCAAGCTGCTGCTAAAATGAACACCATCGACTGTATATAACAGTGGGAGAAGCATTCGGTTATGTGATCGACTGGTTTCTGAAAACCAGTTTTGAAGCCCAATGCCATGTTGTTCAGCAAACCGACACGAACATGCTCACCACACGCCAATCAAAGTTAGCTTCGTTCCCAGCTCTTTCAGGTGAAATAAATAAACTCTCCTGACATGGCACAAAAAAAATTCAACTTCCTCAGAGTTGTCATGGGTGTGAAGTCAAACTACTGATTGAAGTGATCTCTGGAGTTGCTGAGCCTATAGAGTTTCCCTTACACAATCATATCTTTTAGGGACACTGTTTTTGCAAACTGGTAAAGCAAAGTCAATATTTACGTCTGAGACACTGTCCATCTCTAAGGTGATTTTTTACAATACCCAATCATGACAGATGTGTGACATAATAACCTAATTAGTTCCAAATGGTGCTACTTTTCCAACATTTTGTTTCCCCATGTCCAAATGTTTCTAATGTGTTTTATTGTCATCAAATTCAAAATGAGCTATTATTGATTTTTTTTATAACTGGTAAAATATATGTTTCAATCATTAAAGTCATTTCCAATTTTCTGTTTTGAATGAAGTACAAGTTTGTGAGATGTGCAAATCATTGCATTCTGTTTTGTATACATTTACATTACACTGTTCCAATTTTTTGGGGGGACTGGTGTTCCATAATTGATTTTGGTCTAAATTGGGCAGAAAAATGTCTAAATTACAAAAATTTTCTTTAGAGAAATGCCATGTCATGCAAAATCTACAGGAGGGAATACACAAGTTAAGGCCAAAAGCTTTGACAATGATACACATTTTGTGTTTAACAATTTCTTTTTCTTCAGTTTCTTGGTGTAGTCATCACATCTTTTCTAGACTATTCTGTAACATGAAGAAATGTAATTCAGTATATTACAGAGTTCAGTAGTATAAAAAATACACATAAATCACACCTTTGCTATGCTGTGGTCATTGCACAGCACAACTAAATAACATTTCAGCAGTCCCCTGATTAGCACCAAGGTATTTGTTAACAAGCACAGGTCAGCTGAAACCACTGTAAATGAAAATTAACAGCAGATTAACAGTTTCAAAAGGAAGGCAGTCATGAAGACATCCCCATGTTAGACATGATCACCTTCAACGAACCATTGCAGCCCCAAATCCATTAAACTGTTACTAAAAATTGTACTTCTAAGAAATATTTACAGTATTATCAAGAACTTCAAAGAAATAGGTCCGACTGTCATGAAGAATGTTTCAATGATGTTCAAAGATATCCAGAAAATGCCATGATCATACGTTGGTGGCGATTTATCCCACGAATAGCGTTACCACCAATGCGAAGCTGCTCAGCAATGGCACCTTGTAGGTGTCTATGCATCGGCATGCACTGAGACCAATTTTGAGCAACTGGTTGGTCACCAAGAAGGGAAACAAAGAATCCATTTCTCTCCGAACAAAACATTCACGACACACTGAAATTCAGAAGGAAATAAGAAAAAAAAAAAGTAGACACTTGTGCTAAGTTGTTTTCTTGAATGATACTGCCTTTTATCCATTTGTCAAATCTTAAAATTGTTACAATTTTTCTCATCTTTACTGCTCTTTTTATATTTGGTGTAAATTTATAATTTTGCATTTGTCTATAAATTGCAAAGTTGTGTTTACTAAATATGTGTACATATATAGTTTAAGATATTTGTGTACAAAACAGTACAGATCTTTTATTTATTTATTTATTTATACATTTACTTTTCATATTTCATAACTACTGACTATATTTTTTTTTTACCTACATTTTTTTTCTCTACACCTAAACTTCTCCATCACAGTATGAATAAAGTCTCACCAAAAGAAGTTGAATTCTACCATGAGTTCTGCTTCATGCATAATAAATGCAGTAATGAAACATCCAGAAATCCCCCTTGTTTGGGGCATTTTCTCATCTCAGGGAGTGGTTTGACTTGTGAGTCCACCCAAAAATGCTGCCACTAACTAACTAACTAAATAAAAATAAAAAAAAATCAAATCAAATCAAATCTAGTTATGATCTGTACATTTTCCACCACGGTGGAGAACCACCAAGATCATGGCATTCAATACTTCCCTCATCTTAACTGAATCAAGAACTTGTTTTTAGTTGACAAAGAGTAGAAAAGTTACAGACTCATCAACTCTGAGCTCTAATGGTCATCGGTCTATGCTGTGAAATACACACACACACACACACACATTTGATTTCTAAACCTTTGACATCCATGAAATGCTTGCATTGTCCGTAGTAAACGGATAATACACACGCGTGGGAAACGTGACTAAACAACAGGGGAGCCACTTCACAAAAATATCTGCGCGCCCCTGCCAAAACAAACCACAACGTGTTTCAGAATCTACAGAAAGTACAGGCAGCACCGCCGACTGACTTTCACCACGCTTTAAAACGACTGATTGTTAAAGTAATATGCAAACGAGATGAAAGGTTCGCATATAAAACATTGTAATTATTTCTTACTACGATGATCATTTCGCCCACAAACAAAGCAACTTTCAGTTGATCTAACTGATCAAGCTTCGCTCCCTGACTTCCTTATTCCAGTGTTCATAACAAACTTTCGCTGCAGCAGTAACGTTACAAATGATGCCACGACCCCACAGAGACTCTGTGCGAGTATCCGTTGCTGTCAGTTTGGCAGGAGCGACCCTCGGGGTCCGGAACAAGGGCCCCGCTCCGAGGATACAGTAACCAGCGGGAGGAGGAGGAGAGCAAACTGCGTCCTTGCTGGGAGATTTAAACACACTTCTCAGCTGAGAGCGACCCAGCGTAGTGTCTGACCTAAGACTGTAAATCCAAGCATCGCAGCAGCAGGATAACATTTTAAAATGCAAGTTCGTTGTTCTCCAAACCAACTTACCATCCAGCCCAGACCACCACTTCCTGCGGCGCCGTTAGACATCTTCCTTTGTGATCCTTAATTTGTTTATGATGCAGCTCGCAAATCCTCTCGCGTTTCAGTGAAAATAAAAGTCCATCAATATTACAAATGACTCACTTGCTGAACAGAGCCGAAAACTGTCTACCACCCATACTCGTTCTTCGCCAGCTCTAAAATTAATCCTTGATATGACTGACAACAAGGAGAGCGGAGTGTGTTGCAGCTATTGTTAAAATCGACCAGCGGTGGCAGAGTAGGCCTAAACTTCCAACAAAGATGCTAACCCGGCTGTCGGCCAAAAAATAAATACTGTACAAAACAAACGCATTGAATAGCTTTATAATTTCGTCTGACGGCGACACATAGTAAAACATTAGTTTTACTGAAACGCTTTGAGCATTAGTTACTTATATGTTTATCATTTCGAAATCAAACGAATGTATGCTAACCGCAGCGTTCGATGTCCGGCTCCGCCATCTGCAACATAGATGGCGAATCGCCTCGTAGATAAAAACGACCAATCAGATAGCTGCTTTTCAAAGCGGCTGGCGTTTCAACCAATAGAAATAATCCTCTTATATGACCCCGTACTCATTTTTCGACGCAGGATGGCGGCAGAAATCGTGTCAAGCTCAACAATTCTGGGACTTCACAGTTTTACAACAGACAACCAGACTCCAAAACATTTTTATTTTACCACTTTATATGATTTCTAAGTCTCGTTACTTACAAAAATGTGTTTTACAATGACAAACATGTGACTTACCATGTCATTAAGCACGTAATTACTTTACAGGCATCGACAAGCAGGACAATTCACTATCATGTGTAAATGTAGAGCAGCTTCAGAGCAGTTTTAACCCGACATTGCAACGTAATCTCATTGAATCACAAGGGACATATATATTTACAGAGTGGAAGCAAATATTTAAAGAGTCCAGTGGATTATTCTTGAAACACTTATTTCTAATTTGTTAATTGGCCCCACATTAAAAAAAAAAAAGTTTAAACAAGAGTCATGTCTTAACATAGGTTTAAATGTTGTACTGATTTGTCAGTATATCCTTATTCAATTTCAGTCCCCAGACAGCCACCTAAATAGTTAGTTCTGAAGTCATCAGACAAATCAACAGTGATGAAAAATGAGGGACCAATTTTTTTAAGTAAAAATAACTGTTATGCATCTTGTAGGTAGACGATGATTTCAAGTGAAGCCTCCTCTGGTTCTTTCAAACTTTGCCTGAACAGCTGAGAGTGCTGCCATGAGTTCTCCCCTTCGCCCCCGCTCAGTTCTGCTGTGACAGTTAGTTCAGATAAGCCGGACAGACTGGGGAACACCTGCATCTTCCCATCTGAGGGTTCATAAGAATGGAAGAAAATCATCAAGCAAAATCAAGTTAGACAATGACATGCAGAAAGTCAGTAGAAACTACCGAATGCAACTATACCGCCAGAAAATTCTTCTCTGATCCGACCTGCCTCCACATGCCAACAGACTTTCCCAGAGTGGAAAGTCTGGCTACTGGTCATGATTGAGACAGACTTAATCTTCATTCCTGCAGGGGCAAAATCAAACTTCCAGCTGAGTGTTCCAACAGAAGAGCCTTCTGTCCGTGCTATGTACACCTATCAAAAATGAAAAATAAAAAAGGAATCGGGTCATCAGTCAGAGATCAATGCTTTTTGTGTGCCGTTTAGAATGATGTCTACTACATTTGCAGTCCTTCACACAAAACTCTTGTTGATGGAGAAACTGCGAGCACTGTATCAGTCCTCTTGGAATACGTGAACTTATCGAAGATATTTTAACCATGGAAAATGATCAAGCTATTACCTTGAAAATAATTAAAAGGCCCTCACTTCTATGAAGATGTGACTGTAGTAATTAGCAGTTCACTTCAGAGGTCTCTGATACTGTTTTCAATGCTGACCAGAGACTTTCAGAGTCCAATGTGTGCAACTGAGCTACGTGCATGATATCTGCAAACAGAAATGCAACTAAAAACTTGGTCCATCTGACCTCAATTTGTAACAGGTTCTTCAAGCAGAATAAATGACTTTTTTCCATGTTTAAAATAATTTGCATATTAAAGGAATATTTAATTACTTTTATGAAGCATTGTCTAGCTCTTGTAGTCAGCAAAACTGTCTCTGTAATCTTGTTCTGCTCATCTTTTGCATTATCTGCATACTGCTTTACAGTACTGTTACACATCGACAATGAACAAGTGAATATGATGGAAAATGTGACTAAGAGACTCAAGAAAAATAATGAGGGAAGGGAAATACAGAGACTGAAAAAAAAGACTAAACAAGAGTAAATGTTGTTCATTGACAATGTTGTGAAAGTGACTCCATGCTTATGGCAGACAGAGTGAGCTAAACCTTGGAAGTCCCTTTGTGCTGCTTTAACTGCAGAAATGAATGCTGGCTCACTTTGACCTTCAAAATAATCAATACAGTATTTAAAGGATTTTTCTTTCCTTGCTAAAAAAAGAACCCTCTAGTCAAAATGCATTTTATATACATTGCTAAATGAGTTATTATGCAATGAACAACAACAAAAAAAAAAATTAAAAACTACTAGTTTACTAATCTAAAATTGAAAAACGCACCATCTGCCAATCATTCTCCACCTTTCTGAAGACTGAGTCTTTTGTCCAGACACACTGAGCCCAGTTCTGGATCATCTCAGAGTTGCTGGACACTCGACAGTACTGGTCCTTGGTGGAAATGTAGCGTACATGTAGTAACCTGTCATTCTTTTCTTTCTCAGTGGGAGTAAACACAAAAGCTGTGGCCTGGAGAAAAGATTCAAAAAACAACAAAACATGTAAAATGCATGCATTAACAGACTATTTTCAATCAAAGTATGGCTTTGACTTTGACCAGTCTGGTTTATCAACTGGAGTTGTGCCATATAAAGCTAGTACACAGTTTAGAACACAGTATTGGTGCCTTAATAAATCAGATGTTGATGTACGACCCTGTGGTAACTCATACAGTTGTAATGACATAATATGGGCTGTGTATGGAACATAAAATTATTTCAAAACCCAAAAGCCCTGAAAATGCAACAAGACAATCCAGTGTTGGGGTTTTGCACACAACCATCTTCATGCAGCTGTTAAATTCAAGTTCTGGTACATAAAGTTCAGAGATTGTGCAAGACAGCTTTATCTGAAACTATTTTCAATTTCTGACTAAACACACACAGACACAGGCACGCAGACACACACCAGCATAGGACAAAGGAATTTGAAGGAGTTATATTTTTTTATTTTAACTATAAAAAAATCATAAGCAAAAAAGACTTTCACTTGTTAAAATAAATAAAGTTTAATCTTAAAATTAATAGGCCTACTTAGATTATTCCATAATAAAAAAGTAGCACTGAAACTGGGCTCATTTGTACTGAGTGTGTGGATAAAGCTTGGCTTTTGGACTGTAAATGGGAAGTATAATTTTAAAGACGTGAAACGCCAGCATATCTGTCACATCTTTCTACCACATCCTCCCCTATTCCTGTGGGGCACCACTGAAAAATGATGCTGCTGCGTGTTTTCATGGTGTTGGTACCTTGTGGAGGTGACTCAAGTATCACACACGTCTTCCACGCATTTAAGATGCTGGAATTAAATTAAGCAGGTCCAGACTGTAGACAAACTTTACAGCAGATTCACAAAGACGAACCTATTCCAGGCAAACCAATTTGGCAAAATCAATCACTTGGAACAGAACACCCTGCTTGCTGAAGTTTTGACTGTGTCCGAAAAGAGGCGGTACATCGCTCCATTACTATGAACATTTTCATTTTTATACATCAGCATAAACAATTCATTTTTAACGAATCAATGAAATACAGCTATTTTCTAGTTTATATATTTTGATTATGGTAACCAGTAATGGCACCTTGGACCAAACTGTACTCTACTGTTTGGTAAATACTTGCTCCCCTGGATTCATTTTAATCAAAGACATGACATTCAGTGGAAGCTGAGTGGATTGGCTTTGTCACAGCCATAGCAGTGTAAAGATTAGAACCAACACTAAGGCCTGCATCATTTTTAATATTTCAAAATTTTACAATTTTTCACCATGGACAGCTGGCATTGGTGGCTGTACCACTGCCAGATTAATGACGCTAACTTAACTTTCTTTTTTCCTGCAAACATGCTGGCGTTATCAGGGCATGCCCACTGTGAAAATGTAAGTTTCAAAATGTTTTGTTAACTTACTCAACAGGTGGAACTGACCAAAAATATCTCAAATCTATGGTGTCAAGCCAGATGTAATTCTACCTGTGTGGAGCTCTCCGCATCAGTCGCTCTGGTCTCCCCTCTTGCAATCCGCCAGGCGAGAGAGCCGGAGTTGCGTCCCCCCAGCTCTCCTGGTTTTGGTTTCTTTGGAGAGATAAACTCCACTAGCTCAACAAGCAGCCTTTCTGTCAGCTCCTTCTTAGTGCCTGGACTCAGAGACTGCTGTCTCTTAAGTGTAGATGCAGAAGAAAGGGGTTTTACAACACGACTGCAGCAGCAACCAAGGAAATGCGCTGGGTGAGAAGAGTTCAAACTTACAGAGGCGTTGAGCCCATTAATGGTATGCAGCAGCCAGGCCTCCTGAACTCTGGTTCTTCTTGACAAAACCTCTGGATGTTTGCAGGAATACCGCCACGTCACATCAACCACCTGCAGCACAAACACACCAACTGAATGTCTTTCTGTACTTGAGAGGCTTCTTACTGGTAAATGCATGGATCTGCCCTCACTGTAACCACTAGAACCGCATGTAGAATTAACCTGCGTTAATCTCATTCCCAACCATTAGACTCTCCCCTAGAGGTAATGTCTAGGGGGACTAGGTGTGTGCGCTTGATGCAGAAACGTCCATTTACAATGACACGAAACCAAAATCGGCCCACATTCTTTTTACAACCAAATCATTCGTGTATACGAAGACGTGGAAATGCTGTACTGAACAGCTGCATTGTGATGTTATTAAACTTTCACTGATTCTCCCAAAATTGAAAGCATATCATTAAACTTGGTTGTAATAAATAACATGGACACTTCCTGTTTGTCTATGCATTAGACTTTGTCCAGACTACACACCTAAAAAAAGACACTTCCTAACAGATCGTCTCATCATTAACAGTCATATACAAACAACAATCCACAAGAAGAACTACAGCAACACTGAAGTGCTCAACATTTAAAGTGAATCAAAAGCACATCAACATGTTATATAAGAGTTTTGAACAGTGTCTGTTCTTGTCCTAGGTAAACTTGGATGAACTGTCTTGATACACTTCAAATGTTGACTACTGTATTATGTAATCCACCAAAACAAAACACCTGCATGGCATAACAAAATTATCATCGCACTCACATTTACACTCTAATCCAACATTTTCATTTGCCGCTTTCTCTCCTCTTTACCTTTAAGATTAGATTCTTCCTTTCTGATAAAGTTCACAGTGAGAGATGACTCACATAGCCTAAACATTTTTTCCCTCTTCATCTCACCTCAGGACAGGGGACTGCACTGAAGTGAGGATATCTTTATGTTTTTAGGAATTTACAAGATTATAACTGACCTAGTACTGAACTTGTTTTCTGTCACATGACTTGTCTTGAATTTAACTGACATAAATTAACCTTTAATAAAAAAGGGGGGAAAAATTCTATTCATGAACAAAGAAAGTGTCCACTAAAATGTACAAACACCTTTGTTCTCTTGACAACAGTTCAAGTGTGACACCGCACAATGAGATTCCCAAAAAAGTAAAGTAAAAGTGCACTGACATTCATGCCAACAATCACAAGTCATTCATAATACTGGTATCAGCCCATTTCTCTGACCTGGTCCTTAGAGAAAGCCAGAATGTAGGCTAGTTTCTTCCCCCAGCCAACCTCATATAAGAGTGGTTTATCGCAGATATTCTCGCATGAGTCACAGTGAAGCCAGCGGCGCTGAGATACAGAGTAAATCTCTGTCCACACATGGTCTGAAACAACACATAACAGAACAGCTTTTCACTTTTTCATACAACAAATAGTTCTGATTACAGACAAAGAAGGAGCTGCAGTGAGGACATGTTTCCAGTATATCAGTGTGATAAGAACAAGACACTAAGCAGAGCAAACAGACACAAAAGGAAACATTTGGCTGTTTGTGGACATACCTGTGCTGTCCCAGATGTATCTGGCCTCAAGGCCGAGAGATCTGCAGCACAAAGTAAAGCAGTTGGCCCACTCTCCACAGCGCCCCCTTCTGGTTTCTAGCAGCTTTTCAGGATTGTTGTATCTAATGTTGACAATAAAGTGAAATCAGATCAAGCATGCAACAGGACATAATACAAAAGAGAAGAAGATATTTCACATGACATCCACACAGACAGTTTAACAAAGCTTTTTACACAGCAGAGAAAACATAACACTAATTTAAATCATTTCATTTCATAAAATGCTGAAAACCAACATGCTGTATGTCAGACACAGTAGCTGTGGTTTGCTTTGATGACAGTTTACACACAGCTGGCAACACCTTAACCAAAATTGCAAAGCATCTCAGATTTGAGTTGACATCACTGCCAAACCAAAATTCAACTCACACACATAACTCCTTAGAGGACACCTTTAAGGCTGAAAAGAAAAACAGATTAGAAATGGATGAAAACTAGGCTTTGCAGTGTCCTCAAACACAGGTGGTACGGCCAATGATCAGGAAGTTCTTGTACTTCTATCATCAAACAAGCTGGTACTCTCTCCCCACAGCTACATTCACACTGGCTACCAGCTGTGATGTCTGTGAAAATCTGTGATAAGCCTAAAATTTCTGAAAGCAGTCTAAAACAGGGGCCGAGTTGTGGAAAAAACGCTTTCTGGTACAACATGCTCCCTTAACTGTCTCTGTCCCGCCACTAAGATTTGACCAATCAAAAGCTGCCTGGACCCCTTCTTCATTAGTCAGGATCTTTCGCAAGTTAAAGCGCTTATACATGAAGTCACATCAAGCAGCTCCACCAAAATAACTGGCCTGGCTGAAAACAGCTGTTCTCTAGTGGAAGTACGTCTAGTGCAAGTGAGTACGGGACTGTTCCTTGAATGCAACGCAGCTAAATGAGACTATTTTCTGTTAACAGTTTAGCTAAACTAACAGTCAATTTCACAGCTGTTTAGTATTGGTTTATACCTGCCAACCACTATGTATAAAGTTTCAAATGAGTTTTTCTGATGAAAGATGTGAAGGCACTTGTGGGTTTTATGATATACTTGTCTTGTAACCGTGCGGAGACTCAGAACTGGGAGTAAATTACACCACTGGTAGCCAGTAGATTGCAGTGTTGTACTATAAATGATCATAAATGAACTGCTTAAAGGTGATTACGTTCTTTCTGAAGCTACATTTAATTACAACATCACTCTTTGCCTTGTTTTGTTTGAAATACATTATACAATGAATATTGTTGGGGTTAAATAATAATAGCAGTACGTAAATGTGCTTATGAACATATGCATGGTACCTGAATTGTTTAATATAAGAGATTTTGTTGTGGATTATGTTAAATCAAAACAGAACCACTAATTTGCCAGACAACTATTCTGATAATAATAATCAGGTAAATATGTTCTATTTTGCATTTGTACAAATCGAATATTAACAAATATGCAATGGACCTTGTTAAGCAGCTATGATCTTTAGGAATCATTTTTAGGTGAGTGAGGACCCCAGGTCAGAGACCGCTGGTATGGCTACATTACACTGGATGTAACAACCAAAGTGGATGACACTGTGAACCAAATTTTCCTTCTGAGTGATAAAGTGCAGTATCAGATAACCTAACTAAGGCATATTTAAACCTACAGCAGAAATGTTTAAGATTTATATAAGATGTTTGGACAGATTTCAGTAATTTGTCTCATAAATCTAGCTGGAAGATGTTTGAAGCTGCTGCTAAAGACAAAACATTTTGCTTTGAAAAATTTACAATTAAAAAATAACATTATATAGTCTGATTGACATGTTTATGTGAACAACAAAATCCAAATGAGTTCCTATGAAGTTTAGAATTGTAGTTTATATCATTCCACATTGCCCACAAGGGTACGATAAGTGTGATCTAGTGTGGTTGTCAATATGTAACCCTGCAAAAGACTGGCGACGTATCCAGGAGGTACCCCCGCCTTTCACCTGAAGAGAGCTGGAATAGGCTCCAGCAGATCCCACTGACCCTGAATGAGAATAAGGTGGTTTTGATAATGGGTGGATCAATGATGATTCAGCGTAATGATTAGTACTCTGAAAAGAACAGCCATGTCTCTCTGTCAGAAGGTGCATGAAGGGAACAAGTCACTGACAGAGAATGCGAAAGGTAACTCCTGTTCATTTAAAACTGAATAAGCGTTGTCCACGCCGACAGCCATAAATGAAGCAGGCCTGTCATAAAAATAGTTAATGAGAAGAGTCATTAAATAATTTGGAAAGATGGCAAGTTTTAAAACCCGCCTTCCTCCCCGACACCACCTCCAACCCCATTCAGCCTTGCTTGGGTGCAAAGAAAAACGGGGCCAGAAATTTGGGGTCACAGCAGCTGGGACCAGCTCTGTTAAGCACTGGAAGTGAAAATGGGAAAGCAGCTGGCCCAGCTCAACCTCAATACGCTTGGCTTTGGCTTGACAGTAAGAAAACGCCTATTGTCTCACACACACTTACCTGGGAAATCTGGTGGAGAGCCGGCAGCTCTGACAGAAGTGGTTCTCCACTCGTTGAGCTCCCCAGTGGAGGTCATCAGCACTGGGGCTGAGGGAGCCAGCGTTCTGGGTCTGACCTCCACACTGGCTGCATGGTAAACAATCCACCCAGGAGAAGAAGTCTTGTTTGAACCACCTGAGTAACTCCAGCGCCAGGAAATCTTCTATTCCCAGTTTACATTCTGCACATATCATAGCAAAGTTACCCCACTGAATGTCTAAATAAAGAGCCACACAGTGTATGTCTCATTAGACATGTGCAATTACGCCTCTGAATGTGACAGGACTCCACCTGGGTCAGCCTCTTTGGCCTCTTTCAGCTTGTGTTGAGCAGCAGAGGACAGCTCCTGGTGAGGGATAACACTTCTAGCTTTCTGCTGAAGTTCAGGACTTTCGTACTGCATCACGTGTTGGAAGTTTGACTGAAGAGTCACAAAGAAACTCATACTGTTCTCCTTGCAGACAGACAAAAGAAACACTGACAATGAGGAGATCACACTTTCTAAGGCCAGCAGTTGTGAATAAGAAAGTACACTACATTTCAATTCTAAGCTTTTACATATCAACAAGAAAATAAAAAAGGCTACAATAGCTTAGAACAGGGTAGCAATAACTTTTAAAAATGTAATAGTGGAAATTGGCAGAAACTGGTTGGTTGGATTTTGGAGCCTCAACGGAACAACAATAATAATAATAATAATAATAATAATAATAATAATAATAAAAAATGTTGGTCTCGAGCCACAGACTGCATAAAAGAAGATTCTGGCCCACCGAGTTCTAGAGAACAAAAATGTATCAGGTATTATAGAACCACCTTACAGGCCTGCAATGGTAATTCAGTCAGTTTTCATGAGCGTTCTCTGGATCTACTGCTTTGATGTCTTATCCTCGTACTTTTAGAAAAACAAACTAAAAGCAAAACAAATAAAGAAAGAAACACTTGTTTGACTACTAAAAAATAATTAGATTTTCCTTTTTTTTTTTTTTAATTTTTTAATTTTTCTTTGTTTTATATCGTCCAGTTCAGTGGGTTTCAGTCTTTAACATTTTCAGCTAGTTTACCCAGCTGAAAATTCCCATCTGTGAGACTTTAATTTCAGGATTCTCAACAAATAAATACAGTCCTTTATAAGCAAGTAGATCATTATAAGGACCCTCAACAGTAATATCAATTTCCAGATTTACTGTACCGGTACTTACTGACACTAAAAGGTTACTTACACTAAAAGCAACCAGAAGACAAGACTGAGATGGAGGATGAGAAAAAAAGGGTTTTGAGAGACAACTATACAGTCTTTACTATTCAATGGGTCACAGAGAACATCTTTACCAGGGAAGAAGGCTGTTGTGAAGACGGGCCAGTGGGCTGGGTTGAGGCAACAGGAGAGGACTCTGGTGCTGAGGCAGCAGCAGACTGGACAGTGGGTTGGACAGGACATCCTCCGCACAGTCTCTGGTCTCGCTCTGCTGCAATAGCTTCCCGAATGAGCTTCAGGTGTTCCACTGATGCAGATTTTGGGAAGACTAAGTGGGTCTCTGCCTGAAAATAAGGTGGTTTACTCACAGTTTCGTAGATGACTAACAAGACTTCATCCCAATGCAGCAAGTGAGAGATAACTGAAGTAGTAACCAACAGAAGTATTTACCTCCACAAACCCCATTTCAAAGAGACATTCCACAGCGCCTTTAATGGGTAACAGCTTGGTGGAGAAAGTGGGATTCCCAATACGAATAGATCTGTATTTGTCCTCATTTGGATACCTGTTAGGGATGATATACAATCATCATTTGAGGAAAAAGAACTTTCTCTGAGGCTGAAGAGAAAACTTTAGAACAAGAAGAAAAATAAAAAAGGCCACTCAGGACAGACAGTCATTTCCAGCATTTATATGAACTGTTTTTAGAAGAAGTGTTTTCCAATATTATTGGTAAACACCCCCCTACATATATTTGAGATATATACCTTTTTTTACCTATATATTTTTCTTAAAATATTTGAAATGTTGATTTAGGAAATCATTGAATTGTTTTTTATTCACATTATACAAGTATCCCAACATTCATTCATTTTTTTTTATTTAAATTGGACTTGAACTCAAGATTTCTGTAGTCTTGAACTTGAGATATTTAGTATATTTCGACTTTTAGAAAAGGACGTGAAGCCATTATAAACGTACTATTATTAAGTGATATAACTTTAAATAAATCTCTTCTCACATATAAGGTCAAGTGTTATAAAAACATATTTTTTCTACCAGTCAATCTAAAATCTAAAAGTATTTCCACCTGAGCAGCATTGATCAGCAGGTTCGACTTGGACTCGCGTGTTGAAGTGATCAATAACACAACAATTTTATCTTTATTCGATATAAATCTTCATACTTTACCTCAGAATGTTGTCCGCATATGTAAGTAAAAGTTTTGCGACGTCTAAGAAGACTTCCATGGGATTTTCACACAGTGTTGTAACTGCTGATGGTGTAGTCATTTTAGTATTTTCTGGAGAAACTGAAAAAAAATAATTTTATACGAAAACAAATAAAATAAAATAAAAGATAATACCATAAACAGGCTAATGCTAAGAGAACAGAGTGTAATGTTTAAGGTCCTTAAGGAAGGTGTCCTACTATCGCCTGCCTAAAAGTTCGGGGCACTAACATTTGCGTATATAATTAAATTTTGATATAGCTGTGTGTTATTTAACACTACTTATTTTTTTCTTGGTTTTTTGTTTGTTTTTGTTTTTTTAACGTTTACAGCTAATATTTAGAAGTGACGCGGATTGGGCATTTACTAATGCAACCTAAAGTTGGATATAAACCAAAACAAACGTGAGGATAGACGGTGGGACGTACGTTTGTGTCTCGTAAAGTCAGAGTTAATCTTCATGTATATTTTGCTGAGAAAACAAACCAGCCTTGCCTCCGTTTGCTTGTTACCTGTCTAAGCTGCAAGAGTGAGCGGAATGTCCGCATTTTCACTAACCCGTTGGTCCAAAGTCCCCCTGCGACCGCACTACTTAAGGACTTTAGTTCAAAGTTCCCTCGTTCATCCAAATCAAGACTCCCGACATTACAGCCCTGGACAGCAGCCACAGAGGAAGAGGGTTGTTGTAACTGGGATAGGGTTGGTGTGTCCCCTGGGCACAGGGACTACGCTAGCCTGGGAGAACCTGATCAGAGGTCAAAGTGGGATTGTTCCTCTGCTCTCTGAGGAATACAGGACCTTGCCCTGTAAAGTGGCTGCCTTGGTACCTAGAGGGACTGA
Source organism: Zenarchopterus dispar (assembly GCA_028564865.1). Taxonomy (NCBI): domain Eukaryota; kingdom Metazoa; phylum Chordata; class Actinopteri; order Beloniformes; family Zenarchopteridae; genus Zenarchopterus; species Zenarchopterus dispar. Next base: position 16,684 of record JAOWBL010033240.1, read on the forward strand.
TGAGGGTCAGTTTAAAGAGGAAAAGTTTGTTTCTCGTGGGGAAATCAATAGCATGTCACCAGCTACGGTAATGGCCCTTGGAGCTGCTCAGCTGGCTCTGGAAGACTCTGGGTGGCATCCCAAAAGTCTGGAGGAACAGATCAGTGCAGGAGTGGCTGTTGGTATGGGAATGGTGTCTTTGGATGAGATTGCTCGCACCTCCACTGCTTTCCGAGAAAAGGGCTACAATAAAGTGAGTCCCTTCTTTGTTCCTCGCATCCTTGTCAACATGGCTGCTGGACACATAAGCATTAAACACAAACTGAAGGGCCCCAACCATGCTGTGTCCACGGCGTGCACAACAGGGGCACATGCCATTGGTGATGCAGCCAGGTTCATTGCACATGGGGATGCAATTGCGATGATAACAGGTGGAACAGAGTCCTGTGTAGGACCACTTTCAATAGCAGGCTTTGCGAGGGCTCGTGCACTCGCCACTAAATGGAATGACAGCCCTACGCTGGCATCCAGACCCTTTCACCCAGAGAGAGAGGGCTTTGTGATGGGTGAGGGTGCTGCTGTGCTTCTGCTGGAGGAGCTGGACCATGCAGTGAAGAGAGGAGCCCGGATCTATGCAGAAGTACTGGGCTACGGGCTCTCTGGGGATGCTAGCCACATTACTGCACCTGCTGCAGATGGAGATGGTGCTTTCAGGTAACTTATTTCAGAACTTTCCCCCCTCATTATGTATATATTGTATGTATAATTCTTTTTTTTTTAAACAACTGTCTGCATTTATATTAATTGTTAGTACCATAGCTTGGTAAAACCTTTTTTCAGTGATACATATATATAATCATCTCATGTATTTTAATCTTGCAGCAGATGTTAATTTCCTTTTAAGGCATGTGGGTGTGTGTGAGAGTGAGTGTGTCGTTCACTGGCCCTTTTTGAGTCTGGTCTAAAATATTTTTATTAAAAAGCAAACTCCTAATTCTGTCAAAGAGGACTAAAAACACTGATGTGAAACATGACAGGAAAAGAAAGACTGTGATAGTGCAGTGTGTGTAGTGTGGTGATAACTGTAGTGTTTGTGTGGTGTGTTGTAGTGTGTGAGAATGAATGTGTGGTGAATTGTGTTGCAATACAAAAAGACAGACACACTAACATAAGACAAACACAGAAAAACAAAAGGTGTGTGTGTGTGGGGGGGGTGCTGCCTGCAGGTCAGTAGATATTTCTGAATCTTTGTGTCCAACCTCAGGGAGGCAGAGAGATATAATCAACAAATATTGATAGGTCGAAAAAAAATAACATATGGGTTGTAATATTAAAAGAACAAAACAAAAAAAACAAGAACAAAAGATTCGATCTCAGACCGAGTGTTCTGCAGAGAGAGATTTACACACATGTGCAGCAACTGCCAGAATCTCAGATTACACAGTGATTTATATAGAACACCATAGCCTGCTTCACCCAGGGGTGGTCCCTGGGGTCAGTTCACAATCTCATGATTAGACCTATACAAAAGCAATTACTCTTAGAGAAAGCAGAAATATCCTGTTTTTGGGTATGTGTACGTAAGGGTTTATGTGAGATATGGAGAAATGTGCATGACATGACTGTTTCTCTAAGAAATGAAGACATGTGCATGATATATCTAGGTATGAGTTGTTTACCAACAGCAGGACACAGCTAATGTCCAAAACACTGCAGTCTGGTCCCACCTTTTAAAGAAACTGCTTTGACCAAGTTTGCAGCATTATCAGTTGTGATGCAGACCTGTCAATCTCTTTTATAAGGCCCCAAGACCCTAAAGCATCTTCAAGCCCCTGGCTGATGATGTCACCAGTATGACCTTCCGGAAAGTGTAATGTTTGTGGGCACCTACTCTGCAGAAGCCACTCCTCATCTACGTAATGAACGGTGAGACTAAATAAGGCGAAAATATCCCACTGGTCCAAAAGTCTTTGTTTACTGGCATCATGTCTTTGGTGATACAATATGATTTGTTATATTTTTTGAGCATTTTGAATGTTTATCGTATGGAGCAATTGCAGCAAAGGATGCCAGTAGGGACTGCTGTTTTAATACATTGCTGCTAACACTAGCACTGATAACAGCAGCAGACCAAGTAGAGGCTGGTCCTGGCACAACATGCGTTTTCAGACTGTCTGTGTGTTCAAACGGGCGGTGCCTCTTACAGTGATGAAATGGGTTGGTTGTGTTTCCCATCTTTGTTACCACAGAACGCCGGCATATTTTGCAGACTGTTAATCTGCTCCACATTCGTTTTCAGAAAACCGAACCATTTCCCCACAACCGATGTTGTGTGTCCCTTCTTATCAACAGTGTTGTCAGCTTGCGAGGATAACACAGGTTCGCTCCTGTGTGCAACAACAGCATGGCTGTCCTCGGCAGCCGGTTCACTTATTTCTTTAATTCCGCGAGCAACAGCCGCACATGGAAAGTCCTCCAAGAAGTGGTAACGAAACATGTGCTGAGCACATTCCTTCCTGATTAGCGTCATTGGCATCTGCTATGTCTGCTGCATAGTTGGCTGGAAGACTCTGTCCATATCGAATAAAAACGCTCATCTTATTATCGAGATTGACCATAATTTTATTACGATGCAACATAAAATTTGATATTTAGCACAGCTCTGTGTATGGGTGCATACAGACCTGATATCTCCTTATGCTCCTATCAGGGATCGTTACTATGGAAACAACTTCCAGTTTAGGTTAGGGAGGCTGACACCACCTCCATCTTTAAAACCAAACTTAAAATGTTCGTATTTAGTAAAGCCTTTAGTTAGTGTAAACTTTAGTGTGTTAGTGTCAGTAGTCATAGCAACGGCTGCAGGACAAGACTAGAGTAGGCTCTTCTTAAACATAGTTTCTTTCTAGATATGCTGCTGAAGACCTACGCTCTTCACCCTTCTTTTCTCCTCTTCTTCTCTTTCTTTTCTTCAGATCAATCCACAGTTATTAATTAGAAGTATCTCATCACCATAATTGATCATTGTTCTTGTAGTTTGTTGTGCTGGTCTGCCTCCTCTTTTTCTCTTCTGTAGACGTTTGCAGGTCAGAGCTTCCAGAGCTTCCAGAGCTGCATGCTCACCTGCAGCCCCACCCTCTGACCACCTCAGTGTCTGCTGTCTCCACCTGTTTATACAGTCGACTCTGTAGAACACCAACTAACCATGGATCAGTCACATGCACATAAAACTCTTAGTTCTCCAGTTAGGTGATAATTACTACTAATATATCTTTCCTTTGGTACCAGTGACATCTGTGTCTCTCCTCCCCCTGTTCTTCACTCTCTCTTTCCTATCGCTCTTTTCCTGGTTTAAGGTTTCTCTCCTGCTGGGGGGAGGGGTTTACCAGCTATTCTTAATTTAACAATTTCTTTGGAGTTATGCTGAGTCTCTGGAAAGTGCCTAGAGACAAATTTGTACTGTAATAGTAATATAAATTGAATTGAATTTTATCACAAACAGCACTTTTCACACTAGACTTTTTTTCTTTTCTTTTTTCATTAGAAAGTAAAAGGATGAACTGATAAAGCTGATAATTGCTGATCTTGGATACATGGTATCTTAATCCAAACCTGTATGAACAGAAACATAGAAAACATAGCCCAGTTTACCAAACTTTTGCGAAAGAGAAGCAAAGGTAAAGATCTTAGTAATACTGAGCTTTGGTAGCAAAAAAGAACAGAAGTAAACTCCATCTACCTTGTAATTGTGTGCCCTCTCTTTCTACAGGTGCATGTCTGCAGCCCTCAGAGATGCAAACATCTCTCCAGGAGATGTCACATATATCAACGCTCATGCCACATCCACACCTTTGGGTGATGCAGCAGAAAATGCAGCCATCAAGAGGCTCTTCCAGCAAAGTGCGGAGAACATGGCAGTGTCTTCCACAAAGGGAGCTACGGGACATTTGCTTGGGGCCGCTGGGGCTCTGGAGGCAGCTTTTACTGCCCTGGCCTGCTACCATGGGCTTCTGCCCCCAACTCTCAACCTGGACCGCACAGAGCCAGAGTTCACCCTGAACTACGTCCCCTGCAGAGCACAAGCATGGCGTAGTCAGGGCCGGCGCATTGCTCTCACTAATTCTTTTGGATTTGGGGGTACCAACGCTTCATTGTGTCTCAGCAGTTTCTGATGATACACTAAGAGTGACCTTTTTTTTTTCTTTCATATTCAAATGAATAGGAAAGTGGGTTCAGATCTTTGGTCGTGTACATCTATATGTTTAAATCAGATCAAGTCACAGTTCCTTAAAGAAAAAGAAGAGCTTGAGTCTGGTCTAAAGTCTGCTGCGGTTGGTTGTTCTAATGAACTGAATGCACTATGATAACTGACCCACAAATCTGGGCTTGTGTTTTCTAGATTTTTAAAAGCCAGGTCTTTTATTGTGTGGAGAAAGAACTTGAAATGTGTACAATTGCAAATACAATTTACTGATTTTAATAAATTCAACTGTGTAGAATGTCTCCTCTCCCATATTGCTAAATTTCCTAGAAGAGTGAAAATGCAGTCAGATGTTCTGAACATTAATGGTTCGTGGTTGCATTTTTAAGTCTGTCTTTTTTATTTATGGATATGATTCAGTTTCTTTAGCATGACTGTTTGATTATTTTAGTAAGTGCCATCTAGCTCTCAAGGTCTCCTGTCCCTGCTATCAACAAAAACCACCCAAAGTAAGTTTGCGCTCCCATTTCTGTCTCTTGGGACAATTGCCTGTCACTTCTCAGCTCAGTGTCAAACATCAGTAACGATGATCAGCAATGACTAGAAGTGATGCTAGCTCTGAGAGCTACAATGGTCATCAAGACAGAGAACTAACAGAACAAAGAACAGAATGAGCGTGTTACGAAAGCAACTTAACCTGAGCTGAAAATTGCACAAGTTCCTTTTTGCGCTTAAGTCGTCAATGAAGTCGTGGGTTTCATTGAGCATGGCTGGCCAGCATGGTGGCTTTTTTGTTTTGTGGTTAACACTGTTGCTTCATAGAAGGAAGGCTCCTGGTTCTACTTCCTCTGTGGAGTTTGCTGGTTCTCCCTGTGCTTGTGTGGGTTTTCTCCAGCTTCCACATGCATGCCAGGTTGATCGTGGTTCCAGTTTTCCTAAAAGAAAGTGTGGACATGTGTGGTTGTTTGTCTATATGTGGTGCTGCTGGGCTGGTGACCTCTCCAGTACCTACGAAGTCTGCCTTTGTCTGACTTCGTAGGTACTGTGTGCCAGGGGTAAGCCTGTGTAGGTACCTGGACTGGATCTACCAGGCTGCGGTTCTGCAGCCCGAACATGGAGCCCCAAACCAGGAATGTGGGTGACACAGGAGTTGGTGGTGCTTGGACCGAATGTACTGGCCAGCGGTCAGCCTGTGTGACTGTTCCCCTTGGATGGAGCACTAAATGGGGGCTGTGAGTGAGGCAGGGCCCCGGGGAAACAGTCTGAATGTACTGGATGATTAGTGAAAGTCCATACTCTTCTACCATGGCCTCCCCAAAGAACTTTGATGTTTTATGCTCTTCCATCTTTAGCAGATTGACAGAGATCATAAGATTAGTGGACCACTTCAATGACTGGACCCTCACAGCCTTCCGTGTACAGTTCAGTTTAAGTCCTTAGATGGAAAAGGTAACCATCCTTTGTCCTGTGGCCTTGGCTGCTCTGACCTCCTCATCCAGCTTGCTTGCGTACACTCCTGGATGATGTCCATGGAGGCAGGACCAATACGCCGTGAGGTACCCGTAAAACAGAAACCTCATGTTCAGCATTTCGGTCTGCCTCTGGTTCATCTGGAGATGAGAAGACAAAAAAAAAAAAAAAAACACAGCAGGATCAGAAGTAGAAACAGAAACAGACCCAGGAGCTCAGCAATCCAAGCTGGAGCCAGCTCCACACACTTCTGCAGGTCAGTAGTGGGTGGCAACTTCTAGCTCTTGGCCCTCCTGACCTGGCCCTGGTGGATGACGACCTGCTTCAAACCCATCTTAACCTCATGCAGAATCTGCTTCAGCTGACGCTGAGTGACCCTGCAGGGTCAGCCTGGGGTCTGGGCAAGGTGGTTTATGAAATCAGTGGTGTGCAGAATGTAAAAATGTGCTTTGATGATCTTCATGGACCCCAAGGTAATGCTTCTTAACCATCTGTTAGAGACAAGATGAAAATGCCATCAAACACAGATAACAGACACAGCAGATTACAGCGTGGAAGAATCCATCTTAACATGAGGAGAAGAAAAAAAACATGCGAAAAAAAGGGCAGTCCTTACCCTCTGATTCTGGTCAGGTTATCAAGAAAAAGCCAGTCCGAAACCCTGTTTCATCTGTGGGCCACGTAGAAAAGAAGAGTCTCCACTCTGCTGACCCTGGACTTGGCATTGTCCAAAGATTGGCAAGATGCCTTAAAGCCACGGCAGAAGGCCTCGTAGTGGTCAAGATGGTCTTCTAATGACGCACATCACTCATGTTAGTCAGCACAGCTCTGGTGAATTGATTGAAACCACAACTTATGCTCTCATTCTTATCACACAGAGATGTTCTTATACAAATATGTATGCATGTATTTATATATATATGTATATATATATATGTGTGTGTGTGTGTGTATACAAGCTCAGAAAAACAGCCGTTGTAAGCATGAGTGTACAGAGTTGCAGAAAATTTTCATCTAAACAAGAAGTTTATTCAATCTGTGTGAAGCATTGAAGCTAAATGCATTCTCATCTGTTAAGTTCTTACTTAAGATTTCACCAGAATTTTTTGGAAAAATTATTGGAAAAGCTGTTATTGTAAAATAAAACACTGGCTTTATTTTACGCCAAGTCCAAAAGACTTTTGAAATAACTGTATGGGAGGCCTTGTCCTGTACACATCAGTGGGATATTGACTCTTCAACAGACTGTGTAACAGACTACATCAACACTCTACCCCCCAGGACTGCATGGTTGTTCTCCCACAACAAGCCATGGCTCAACCCTGATATAGAAGCTCTCCTTAAAGAGAATAAGAGAGCTTTTAGAACTGTGAAGAGAGAGGTGAGATAAAGATCAGGGAAGGAAAGACGTGCTATGGGAAGAAGATGGAGACCAGCTGCAGCAGAACATTGTCAGTGGTGTCTGGAGGGGGCTCAAAATCATCACTGGCCACAAGGAGGCCAACTCTCAGGCTGAGGGGGATCAAAACTGGGGGAATGACTTTCATCTATTCTTCATTACAATTGATCAGACACCCACTCCTACTCCAAACCTGCTGAAACCCCCCTTTTGTGCTCCAACATCGAGTGGTTCCAGACATGTCTCTCTCTGCACGACCCTCAGCTCACAACCCATCAATAACATATCCTCCATACCAATTCAGTAACTTGGAGTTAACATTTATCAGTTATAAAATTCCTCAAAATTTTCAGAATAAAAGCATAGTAAAAGTGACTTATAGTGTGAATTTGTATTTGTCTTGTGGACAGAGCATGAGGCAAAACTTGAGCACATGCTGAAACTTTTTGTTGCATGTTTCGTAAATGGCCAGTGTGGACTTCTTGTTCTTTATTTTAATTGATAAATGGCTCTATGATCCTGACTGAACTTAAGAGCATGTTGTAAAGATAAACTCAGATGATGGATCACTGCACCGGGAAATATCTTTCGAGATCCATTTTTAGAGATTACAGTTTATTAACTGAGATGTCACATCCAGCTAATGAATAAATAAATTATTCATCCATTTCTTTTTTAAATTTGAAACAACCAGACAGAGATAAATGAGTTGAAGCAGGATACAGAGGAAAGCCCGGGATCTTCATAGGGAATATTTTGACCACGGGACTTATTTATTCATAATCTGACGGACATGCTGTTCAAGCCCCAATGCACAAAATGTCACTTGGTGGGTCTCCACAGTTTCTTATAGGTGGAAACTTTACAGTGAGACCTTACATGTGTGTTGTTCCAACATTGGTTGTAAATACACAAAGAATTCATCATGATCTCAGAGTGTTCCAGTAAGTTATTGGATTATAAGAATGAATATTTTGTAAAATGTTTGCTTTTACTGTTGTATCCGCAGTCTTCCTCCCCACCCAGGTTTCTTTTATATATATTTTTTACTTTGTTTTATTTGATTAATTTTCTCCTCTCCGTGGCAATTAAACTGCCGAACAACTATTGATTCACATTGCTTGCATTGTGAATTTTGCTCATTTTTTTCTGGTTCCCCTTTTGTATTACATCCATGCCTTCTAATTAGGAGATATCCAAGCTGAATTATGATCACCATGGTAACAGTCAGCATGTATTCTCTTTGATATCCCCCAGTCCGACAGGGCGCACAGCTCATCACCATTTTCTAAAATTAGACCTACTCTCTCACTCTGGGACAGACTGGACAGCTTTCATTCCTCTGCTGCGATCACACTTCAGGTACGCTGGAAGTCATTTGGATGACATTAGACGTATGATGTTTAATCATTTATTGGTTTGATGTGATGCTACTGTAAACAGAGGCTCCTGCATCCTTGGATGAGTAGGGGCTCAAAGAAATGTATATTCAAGAAACGTCTGTGTTAGTGGATTGACTGATTCTTTTTTTTTTTTTGTCCTTGCTCTACAGTTCAAAACAAATTTGAGGCTTGTTAAAAGTGCAAAATACTGATTTCCAGAACTGAATAAAAGTTGGTGAACTTTTTGACCCAATTCCTACTCTTATTTCTTTTTGATGGGTTTAAAATGAGCCTGAAAAACAGGTTAACTTTGGGTAACATAGCAACTTGAATAAAATGCAAAAAAGATTCACATCACTTGCATCTCGGCAGAAGAGCCTCATATAAGTTTAAGTTATAAGAAAAGCACCCTGGTAAAATGTCCTGTTTAGTTTTTTAAAGTTTTTTTTTCTTTTTTTTTAAAGTTAGGTTTGGGTCTGTAGTGTTCAGAGATTTAGAAAGGCTTTTGTCTTTATTTGTGTTTTCACTTCCTGTTTTTCTTCTGCACCTTGGTTAATTTCACTTCTTGAATTATCTGGTAGTGCTTGCTTGGCTGTACAGAGCCATGTTGGTTTTTGTCTTGTTGTTTTCCACCTGGGTTTTGTTTCTGACTGCTATGAACTAATGTCCACTTGTAATTACTTCCATCCTGATACCCACTGTCCACTTCTTGAGTTCTTCACCAGACCGTTGACTTATGTGTCTTAGCAGCATGATTTCTTTCCCCTCTGGCTCTGTACTGTCCTGTTTAGACATTTTTCTCAGTTTATCTGGTCTTTCCTCAAAATTTTTAAAGCTCCTTTAATTCTATCTGCCATCTGTTTTTCTGTTGCATTTAATAGGGCAACAGGAAGAGAATTGTGTTTTTCACTTTCACAGATCTGGAGGTGCTGCTTCACACTCATTTGTGAACTGCTCCAGTGAACTATAAAGATCCTGGATGGATGATAGATGATGCAAATGGGATCACACCATCTGCAAAAAGCAGAATAGAATCCTGGGGTCAACAAACGCCCTCCAAGCCAAGAAAAAACTCCATCCGTGATGACAAAGTGAAGTTGTGAATTATTGATTTATGTTGAGTAAATACAGAATACTTATTTTCTGCCACAGTCTCCTGGCTTTGCTGAGATAAATGTGGTTTACACCTCAAAAAGGATGAAATTATCTTTACATGAAGGGGGAAAACAGTTGTAGAGCACTGGGAATTTACCTTCCAAGTACTACACCTCTGCTTTGTCATCCAGTTAGCCAGTCAGCTTTGGTGTACATTTATACATATACAAGACTGGAGATCCACAGAATAAAGAAAAAATATCACACACAAATGTAAAGCTGTGCAAACGTCCCTTCACTTTCAAGGGCTGTGGAAAAACTGAACATGGTTGTCCAGAATTAGGCAGGAAGCTGACAGGAAAATGGCTTAAACTGCCCAACTGTAGCTGCCAGGTGTTGACTCCAAAATATTTCTTTATTCATCAAAGTCAAATTTAAAAGAAAAATTGAGTCCAATGCACCTATGAATGAATAATACATGAAGCTTGAAAATGGCTCTTCACAAAGCAAGGGACGATATCATGATGGCTTTGTGATTTGGTGGAAGGGAATTATCTGTTTTTCAAAGCAGAGGAAGCTTCCACTTCTCAAATGTTCTATTCAGAGCCACATTTTTCTCCCACGATGCAGCTGAGTTCCAACTACGGCCTTCATCATTGTATAGGTTTTATAGTACACAGCTTCCACCTAAATAAATGTCAGTAAAATATACTGTGTTTCACACATGACACTAAAACGAACATTTTTTTTGTCATGTTTTATATGTTGTCCACATGTTGTACAGTTGTACAAAATCCTATGCTTTTTTTTCAGTAAATACATAAAAATCGTCCTGTGTCTTAGTGTTACTCAAATGCAACCTAAGACAAGCAACAACATGCAATCTTTTTCACTGTGCCAATATTTATGTAAATAAAATGAACAATAATAACAATCATCATCATAATAAAAACTATATTTGTATGGCACTTTTGCCTAACAAGAGAATTCGATTCAGCTTTGAAGGCACCCAAAAAATAGAATTAAACTCAAAGTTAGTCCAATTAATATAAAAGCAATAAAAAACATCAATAATAATTGCCAAGGTATGGAAACCAAAAGACCCAATCCTCCATCATGAGCAAGCACCTGGAGACTGTTGAAAGTCAAACTCCCTTCAACAGGAAGAAACCTGTGAGAGAACCAGACTCAGGAAGGGCAGCCATCTGCCTCAGCTGGGTGGGAGAAGAAGAAAGAGGAGGGAATCGCAACAACAGAACAGGAACACCTGCAGGGTGAAGGGACCATAGGTTAATGACAAGAACAATTTCATCAATAAATATAATACGGAATAAATTTAGAATTTAGAAAGCAATTTAGAATAAATATAATATATACATCAGACTTTCCAAAAAGGAAAGTTTTAAGAAGAGATTTAAAAGTATCAAGTGATGATGTTTGCCTCAATGCGGAAAGTAAAGAGTTTCATAAGGTCGGGGCTGTACTGCATAAAGCCCGATCGTCCTTTCTTCTTTGCTCTGGGGACAGAAGGTAGACCTGGGGCTCTGAGGTCGGGAGCGTACATACCAACAGGTCACAGATGTAAGTTAGGACAAGACCATATAAGACTTTGATGTTATGGTGTAGGGTGGTTGGGTTTTAGGTTTGTTATACTTTTGACATACATGGTTATTTATTTTTGATGTTTTCTTTTAGGGTCTGGGTTAGGTTTAATGTTTGTGCTCTTGGGCCTTGTCTTATTTTCATACCACTGACCTCCTGTTTCTGTTTTATTTTAAATGTCTATCTTTCTCTCGTTTTCTGTTCATTTTCTTGGCCTCATCTCCCTGATTGTTTTCACCTGTGTCTCGTCAGCTCTCTGAGTATGTCTTACCTTGTTCTTTGGTTCCTCCCTGATGGTCCATCTGTTTTTCAACCTCCCTGTTTCGCTTCTCTGCCAGTTTGTTTTTTGATTTTTCTAGCAGACTCCGCCCCCACCCCCTTTTTTTTTTGTTTCCCTGCAATTATAGCACTTCTTGTTAAATAAAGTACTTTTTATTCTGAAACTCTTGCCCATCACCTGCATTTGGGTCCCCTCCATTTACCTTGTAACATTTGAAGGCGATCAGTAGGATTTTTAAATCAATACAAAATCTAACAGGAAGCCAGTGAATGGAAGCAAGTATGGGAGAGATGTGTCCGACCAGCGGCACCAACCATAGTCCAAGCAGACTGAGATGGAGTAAAGCTTAATACACATCAGGGACTGGCCAGTGGAAAACTGCTGCTTGGTTCGACACATGACCAAAGTGTAGTAGAGGTACCCAATATAAACACATCGACTGCACCTATTTTAGGTCCAATGCCTTTTTCTGCTCATGTTCACTTAAAATCTGGAACCCACAATATGCTGTTAATCTTGGAACGTCACACACATTTACAGTTTGTGCTGTGTTTTATTTCTTTGTTGTACACTGATCTAATATTAATACTTAAGCAGGTATAATCTGTGAAAAAAAAAAATCAGGTACTGGAAGAGTAGAAATCATCTTCCTACACTTTTACTGAGGTCTTTGGTATGAAACTAGTGGTGAAGGAATTTATAACTTTACATTAATACGCACTGTAAAATTATACAAATGGTCCCATTACCGTATATACTCACTCATAAATCGAATTTTTTTTCCCCAGAAAAATCGGTCCCAAAAAGTGCATTCGACTTATGAGCGGGTCAGTCTAAGACCCTTCGGTGTTTAAAGTACGTTAATACATCGACAATTTAACTTCTCTAGTGG
>JAOWBL010033251.1:0-28981 GCA_028564865.1 Zenarchopterus dispar
CGACATGACGTGGTATGTGCTGTGATGTGTCCATTACGTTGTATTTGATATAAGTGCATTTATTTTATTTGAAATAGCTGTTTGGCTGCTATCGTATGTTATGTCAGAAACTTCTTTTCATAGTTTCTGTGGTAAAATGGCCATCTTAAATGCCATTTCCATTTTAATATTACATGTGTTTGAGCCAGCCCAATATTGAATAGATCTCAGTTGGAGGCCGTGCCAGTGGATAAGTTATAAGTGGAGCTCTATGTGGGCTTTTGTTGCTTAGGTGGATTAAATACACCTGATACATTCAAGCTGTGGTTAAGTGTTGTCTTCACAGCCATAAAATTATAAAATGTGTGGGAATAACATTAAAGACCTCTATTGTTCCTTTACAAAAAGTGCCTCTTCCTCTTCCTTTTTTTCTTATTCTCCTTTTTTGTTTAACAGGGAGTGAGTGAACTGCATCTCTCATTGTAAATATGGAGGTATAAGTGAAAACTGCCGTGCTCCAGACAAGCAGAACTATGTGTTTCCTCTCCTTTGTACTTGGTACTGAGATGTAAGCCAGTCTGTCATATAGTTAGCCAAATGTATAGACAGGCAGACTGTGAAACGCAGAAGTACAACCATCTCACCTTACAGTGGAGACCAGCAGTCAGACGCAACATTCAGGTGAACATGGCTAACATCAGTGGCACACCATTAATAAAACCTTAATTGTCCCCTTCCTGTAAAACCCCACCACCAAATCTCCAAAGATTCCACCTTCTACTCCACAAGCCCGTGAAGGGGATACTTTGGAAAAGGATACACAGCAGAGAGAAAACACACACATCATGTTAATCTGACAGGTTCTGCGATGCAGGCTGCTCATATGGAAATGCTCAGGCCTCACCTGGGTAATTATGGTTCATCAGTTACTGTTCATTCTGTCTGAAGGAAGAACGAAGGACCAGAGGAGGAGGTGTCAGAGATGGAAAGGGAGATGAGACAGAGAAAATTCAGATCCATATGTCTTAAAGCAGACGTTAGTTCTTTGGGTCTCTCCTCACCTGTCCTCATCAGACGGTTAGGACAGCCTCTCACAGGCCTCCTAATCCGATTATGTCAGAAATGGAACAAATATTTCCCCATATTGTCTTTCAGCAGGTGTGGAGGCTCATCAGTTTGTCTCATTTTGCATACTTGTCATTGGTGCACAGTAGAACTGACATAAAATGTGATTGCTGGTGTGTATATGGAGCATTACTAAAACGACGCAGACAGTTTGACTCTTTCCAATTAAAGTGGGTTACTCAAGTGTGTTTTCTATAAATTCTTCCACACTCATTGTTCCACTGCCAAGTCCCCGCTCCACAAAAAGCCACAGGAAATTTAATACAATATTCAATTTCCACCTGCGTCAGGTGGGGCTCTCTGAAGACCAAGTTTCTGTCAGCAGGCCTTTAAGCAGGCTCTGAGATCCCTCATTTTGCGGTCAGTCATTACCCATAAATTCCTCTCCTGTTAGTTGCTAATAGGCTTGGCTCTAGCGTCGTTGTTTCTCAGCATTATTGATGTGGGCTTGCCAGTGTGTTCTTCAGTTCTGCAGGCCTTTAATGATATGTAAAGGTGCTGCAGCTGATTCTTGCACCCCAGTGGAAAGTTTGGGATCTTTTCAATGAATGAGCTAATTTTCTGACAAACTGGACTGTATTCCTTGTGTACCAGACAGACTGGATAGCAGTCCAGCTCTAGTTAGTCGGCCTAATTATATGACTCACCCTGTAATGTTCATCCCTCTGCCCCTTGAAGGAAACATTAGACTCTGTTTGTGTATCTATCTTATCCTCTCTATGTATCAAACTGTCTCTTGGTTACCATGGAAAGTGACAAAAACTGGTCATGATCTCTTATGCTGTTGCAAAACCTCTTAAACCAGATACTCTGGCTGGTTGCTGGTTTTGTACTGTTCAGACTGCGCAACTTGCTGTCTTGTAATGTGGAGTCTTAAACTCCCTATGTTGTTCACATTACATGACTCGTTAGTGATGAGGGCCACACTCTGCATGATGTCACCCAACAGTTCCACTGATCTCCAGACCACATTTTGTCAACCAAACCCACAAAGATTTGACAGTTGTTTAAAATAGGTTGCTATGTTCCTGTTTTTTTTTTTTTGTCTCTTTGTCAGTATTTCCCTTTTGCTTTGGTTTCTGTTCTTCACATGTCTTTCCTCCCTCTCTTTGGGTGTAACTTGGATCTGGAGTTGCTGACAGCTCCAGATACTAATCATTGATATTTGTTTGGCATCAGAAATAATTTTTTATCGATATCTCGGCCTCTTTCCTGTGTTTTTTAGTTGTTTAAACCTAACTTTGAAGTACTGACTGGCAAGTGCCAATTATTTTCCAGTTGCATCTGATCAAGATTTTTACTTGTTGACTCAGTGATTCGAACGTCAGGCCTAAATTTGTGTAGTGTGGGGTGCTGGATGCTGCTCACTTGGCTGAGCAGACACACCATATTTAAAGGCCATATTTAAATGTCTTAGTGCAGGTAGTCCAAGTTCAAATCCTGGCCTCTGACACTTCGCTGCGCGTCTTCCCCCTCTGTCTGTCCTAACATATCCTGTCAAGCTGCTCTGAAATGAAGACCAATAAAGCCACAAAATCTTAAAGAAAAAAAAGAGAAGGGGAAAAAAATGTCATATTCAAAATGAGCACTGAAATGCCTAAGCAAATTGTCAACATTGTATATCATTAACTGCAAGTGTAAACAGTGATTTCATATGTCATTTGTCACTTGAAACTGTGTCCAAAACATTGAATTATTTATATGTTTTTTCTTTAACATTGTAAAAAATTAATTTGAGTCCAAAGTAACATGCGGTGCTCTCAATCTACCTTCCAAACGTTGTCAGTTACATATTAGAGTAAAAGGATATATGCCTCGTGTCCATACTGCGACAGGGTTAGGGGAAACTATCCCCTGGAACACTTTATGACAACAGACATACTGCTGTGACGTTTACAGCTGAAGAAGATTTAAACTTGTCGGTGGGACTGAAGGCCTGCAGGAGCACCAATCTGACTATGTCAGTTACATTTTGGTAACCAAGGATTGTATATAAGTATAGAAAGCTTTTTTGGTTGACTTTATTCCTTTAAATAAACCAATATATATGTTAGTAAATAAATAAAGTAACTCAAAGTGGAATCCAAAGGGTTACATTGTAAAAAGGAAGTCCTAATAAGACATATATCACAGGAGGTATACACAAAATATGGAAAAGGAGGTTAATAATGCCACACAGTGTATTTATGGTTTCCTTATGGCCCAAGAACTGCTTAAATACTTGATGTCCTTACCTTGAGCTTTTTAGCATAGTCTGAGAAAATTTATGCACATGATTGACTGCCTCAGAAGTACTCAAACCAGTCTGATTCAGTATGTCAGATTCATTTGTTCTAGCTTGAGGGTCTCCATCATTTTTAATACTGTTACTGAACACAAAAGCGGCTATTAATCACATAAATGACAAACTTGATTAATGGATACGATGCCTTGTAGTTGTTTTATGTTTTTTCCCTTTTTAAATTCTGAGTCTGAAACACAAATAGAAAACTTGCTGGGGTTTTTTGGCTGTTTCCCAAAATAATCTTTGCTATGTACATGAAAATGCCTGCACTGTCCTGGCTTTACAGAATGAATAATCTCCATGGTGGTGTTTCAGGGGCAGATTTTAGGAGCTCTAAGAGAAACTGTATCTCATGTTTAAATGATATGACTCTTATACTTGATTGGCTTGCTACCCTGGTTTCTATTTCTCACTTTCTACTGCCAACTCTTATTTAGCTGACATAAACTCCAGGCCTTCACCATGCAAAACAAAACAAAACATACAAAAACAAACAAACAAACAAACAAAAAAGTTAAAGTCCCAAGACTCTGCAGAGGATTTTGCTGAAAAATGTATGCTGGGATATGCCACTGATGTGATCAGCAGGCATGTGTACATATGTGTGTCCTGTCTGTCTGTCTGTCTATCTATATCTATCTGTCTATCTCTATATCTATACAGTATCTAGTTTAGCGGTTTAGCATTGTGTTGCTGAAAATAAGCAAGACCTTTCCTGAAAAAGACAATGTCTGAATGAGGGCATGTGTTGCTCTAAAACTGTTGTGTTGTTTTTTTGGGTTTTTTTAAGGACTGATGGAGCCTTTCCAGATGTGTAAGCTGCTCATGATATCAGTACTAATCCAACCTAATACCATCAGAGATGCAGGCTTTTGAACTCAGCGCTGATATCAGACTGGACTGTCCCTCTCTGTAATCTGCAGGAAACAGTGTCTCGGACTTCCAAAAAGAATTTCAAATTTTGATTCATCAGACCGCAGTGTGTTTTGCCATTTTGTCTCAGACAAAATTGGAACTGGGGTTGTAATATAAAATATAACAAATATAAATGATGTAACATTATAAATGTGAGAGTGACTGTGCCAAAACATATTGGTGCAGTGCATAGATCATTAACTTTATATTAACCAATGTCTGAATAACACGCATCTTAATATTACACTTTTTAATTGCCTGATAATTATGTCATAAATATCTTCCTCTGTCTAAAAAAATTTCATTATATTATTCTTTTCATTCCATTCCTCTTACTGTAGTAAAAAGCCCTATCTTTTAGATGATGTTCTTTTTTGTTTCCTGTGTAATGGAATTGACCAGGCTTCTTGGGAAAAAAGGTAGATTTTTAGCCATTAATGAAACTTTGGATTGGAGCTTCAAGTTTCATTGTCATACTCAGCTGTACACTGTTGCAGGTTTTTTTTTAATAAGCATATTTTGTAGTGACAGTGACTTAATATGAGAGCAGAATTGAACTTGTCCTGCTTTGTCTTTCTCCATGGGCAGGAAGGCATTGTGCCCTTCATTGCATGACATGAGTATTGCCACTGTACTTGGTACTGAAGTTGATAGAGGTAAAATAGGCATAGCCTGTTTTGATATTTTGTCATCAGATTGGGAAGCGCTTACTGGATTCTCGAGGTTGAATCCAGTTTGCATTAGCATTAAGTTGCTTCAGCAGGCTTGGCCATTTATCTTAATAATAGATAGATGGAGAATGGTGCTGTCATTTACGGGAGGGTTCACAAACCACACACATTGTGCAGAACCTGGTGACATTATGCCAGAGCTAAAGCCGAAATCCTTTAAGCTGACCTAGTGTGACAAGACAAAAAGCAAATTTCAACCTTTCTTCTCATGCTTTTTTAGTAAACATATCACTTCACAGCTATGGCAGTTACAGTCCTGCACGTCTGTCTACAATCTCCCATTCCTGTCTCTCAAACCTGGTCAAGCACACCAGGCCACAGCACCTTGACAAGGTGTTCTAGATCAGGCCATGAGGTGAATCCCTGGTGGGTTAATAGAAGAATGATACCGGATCTGCCCTATGTAGAAACAGGAGTTGGAGAAAGATTGACACCTTCAAATGGTCCAATGTGAAGTTTCCTTTGCTGTGAACATTAACCAGATACTTGGAGGGCTCAAAAACAGAAACACGATACAGCCCTGTGATTTCCAGGCCCTTCCTTCTCCTTCCATCAACACACCTTTCCATCTGTCAAACCTTTGCCCCTTTGCTTGTTCTCTACCTTTTTCTGTGGCAAACTTTGCTTGCTGAAGCTTCCTTGAATGTTTGAGGACATGTTTGTTTCCCTTGACTCTATGTGGCACTTGAGGCTCAAGTTAGTCATAGCTGTTACTCTTGCAGGCATTTTGATCATGAAATAAAATGGTTTCTGACCTTTTAACCTCTAGAGATTCTATTCTATGGTTGGAGTTATTGAGGGTGAAGGATGAAGATGGTGTCATGTTTTGGTTCCAGTTGAACCTCACTAAAATGTACTCTTGTGCAGGATTTTCCCCAAACTATCTGTGTTTTAACTCATATTTGTTTACTTTCTATATGCTGCTGTGTAAGGTATTTCTGGAGGCAAACACAACTTAAGCTACGGTCACAACGACCCGTACGAACGGCTGCAAACACCCTATGAAGAATTTTTGGACCATTTCTACGGCCTGCTTGGGGCAGCCTTATAAGAATCCAGCATTCATAGCCCATTTGTAAATTTGTGGCCAAGTCGATGGTCATGTCCAAGATTTTCTACAAATGCACCACGGAAAGCCTTGTCAAAGGGCCGACGTACAACTGCTTTAGGAACAACCTAAAAGAACAACACATGATGTTCTTGGGTTATTCTGGGTCATAAAATCGACCACAATAAAATACTGTTGCTCCCAGAAAATTACACTTCTCACTTTCATGATGCGTGGGGAAACGCGATGCAGCGCCTCAGCAAAGGTGTTACGGTCCATCCGGAGGTACACCATGTAGTCACCTTCTGACTTGTGAATCTCATACTGGCAATAGAGGTGCCACCTCTGCATCCATGGCCTCACCCATCAGCATCACCGTCTTCTTTCCAGGGCCTCCTGCCACTGCCAAACAAAGGCAGCGGCTACACCCACTAGATCTTCTTCTACATCCTGCACCTGCAGCAATAGAAAGTGCATTGTAGTCTTCTAAGCATTATTGCCATCTTGAAAATTACAAACTTTCCCACAAATTTTCAAGCATATGAAATGATCAAGATGCAGATTTTTGGAGATATTGGATTTAGATATCCTGACAAAATGTGCCGAAAGCCGTTAATTCTTGCAAACTTGAGATTGTCGTGAGTTGCACATGTAGGATTTCCTACCAACGATTTGAGATTTCTGTGAGTTGCACATAGGGGTTCTGTATGGGCACCTTACGGCAACAATTTTCATAAGATGGCCAAAAATATACTGTAGATAGGTTCCGAGGTACAAAGAACAAAAGAACTCTCTAGCCAGCATGTGACAGAGAAATCACCTGATTTTCTCAAGAATGCATCAAATTGCTCTTTGAAACTGAGCAGCAGCCATACCAACTTACTACAAAGGCTATAGGAAACTGTGCCCCCCTCCAAGAATGTCTACGAAATCCAGATTTTTCAGGGACTGGGAGATTCATACAAACCCATTGATGGTAAAAGCCTTTTTGATTCCAGATTTATTTTGAGACCTCTGTGGAGACAGAACAATGTTCCCTTCTTTTCTTTTTTTCCCCCTTTAAGCTGCAAATGAAGTTGTTCATTTATAAGGCAAATAACACACACACATTATATATGTATATAATGTATGTGTATATGTGTGTGTGTGTGTATATATATATATATATATACATACATATATATATATACATACATATATATATATACACACATACATATCAGGGAAATGTCAAAATGTCAGTCTTTGACTTTGTTGTGTGACCTGAATTGTGCTCTGGTTTTAGCTAAGTGCCTTTTGGCTCTAGCACATCAACACTCTCTGCTTTTTCTTCTTTCTTTCTTTTTTTTTTTCTTTTTAAATTCCACAGGACAAATTTCGCACTTGCCAAAAGCACTGGTCCCTCACCAAGGGGACAAGGAACGCGCTAAGCAAAAAGTTGGGTTATGACTTTTAAATACATTACTGCATCATGGACAGGCCCTTGGAAAGTGTCCTGAACTGTAAATAAAAGCATTCGAATCTTGCATTTGCTCACAGTACAGAGGAGAAATTCCACAGTAACTAAGTAAGTGGAGGTGGTGGAGCAACAACTACCTAAGCAGATGTCACTAGGACTGTGGTATGTTGGAGCTCTGAAGACACTGGCAGCCTTTCTCGTTCAATTCATCTGTTTTCTTACAAAGATGATGAGGACAGATGAAGAAACCGGAGCTACTTGCCCATCCTTTTCTTCTGCTGTAGAAGAACAGACAGAGGAGCGTGAGCACAGGGTGGAGTAGTTGAGATTTCATGAACAGTAGAGAAAAGCAGGCTATGGAAAATTAAACAGGTGAAGACAAACGTTTCCAGGATTTGCCCCTTTAGTGTTTGTCTTAAATTAGTTGTCATAAAATGTGGAACATACTGACATTTTAACTCACCACCACTTGAACATTGGGCTTTACTTAAATTTATGTTAGCAACACTCCAATAATTTACTCATATCAATGCTAGGATTGCAAAAGGGGAGGAAACTTGCTGGCAACTTTCTGGAAACTTTCACTCAACCTTCCATGGGAAGGTTGAGTGAAAGTTTCACTTTTTTCTCAAATATTGCAGTGTGCAAATCTCCTAATGGCAATAAACATGAATATGTGGATATTGAAAGGAATTTTGTGAGGATTTGTGACAACTTATCGTATACAAATAAAATAAAAGTTAAAAAAATTTCATCGTCAGACATACAACCAAACTCAGACCTTGCTTGTTCTGATCCTTTGCCAGACTGCTGAGAATTTTGGCGAGACGTGGCTGTAATAACAGTTGATCTCTTCACCAAAGATTATGTTTTTCTTTGCATTCACTCTCTGTGCTGCTGCATGCAGTCCCATGCACAAATGCACAAATAACTATGGTTAAATGAGTAGTGGATTACAATAATCTTCGATGTTAGCAGCCTGGTAGCTCAGTCGTTTCGGCTTTTTCCTCAGACCTGTAAAACGTTCCTCTGTGTGTGTGTGTGTGTGTATATATATGCATATATTGTATTGCACAGCTCAGTATTCTGGACTAAAGTGTGCAATAGTTACTATTGGTTTAATTGGGGCAGCTCTGATGTTAGACTCTGACTGCAGACTTTAATACTGATATTATATTACAGTTCTATAGGAAAACCATCAAAACTTTCCAGACAGTATATTATCCTCAGGTTAAAACAGTCATGATGTAATGTGGATACTTTTAGAAAATATCTGTGCATGTAGTGGAATTCATGAGGTTTGGATCAATAATTCTGATTGTTTTAACTAATTTTATGCTCCAAAATGATTATGATCACATTTAGATTTACACTAACCTATGGATTTGAAAACTCCCAGTTTTTTTTATTTTGTAGTTTCTTCCCCACAGTCCCTGTTTGTTCCTGTTAATACACATATATTCCCACAGAAAGTATTAAAAGTAAAAATTCTTAGAGTTTTGCCAGATCTTTTTAGTGAAATTCTTCATCAATCAATGGTCGTCTTTCTACCACACTCAGTCTGCTACCATCCACTTGGCTTCACATCTTGGTCCTCTTGTTCTAAGGTCCTCAAGTCATACTTTCTTCTTCTTTTTTTTTTTGCGTACTACAGCTGAGGTTAGCAGTCTTCAACAGATTACTTCCATGACACGCTTAATGCACAATGTTTTATGGCCGCATAATGTCGGCTTTACGCAGGGATTTGAACCTCTCAGCTGACCTTGAAACATGGCCGCTGTGTTGGCCAAGATGCAGTCCTAACAGGCCGTGATTTATCACTGGAGACTGTGTGGATAAATTCAGCTGAAATGGTTGTAACTGTTTAAGGCCAAGAGTTGGAAGTGGAATGCTGATGGGGAGAGAGGGGCATACAGCTGCAAAGACATTTCACACATAGCTCTTTTGCTTTTTCTACTAGACAAGTGACTTAGGAATGCTGATGTTAGTTTATTTCAAGAATGCAACGTAGTAAATTGTGTTTTGGAATTGAGAGCTTACTTCTCTGCTAAAATTATTAAAGACAGGTGACTGCTCAATAAAGCCAAACTCATCTAATTAGAATCAAAATCACCTAATTAGGATAGTTTTCAAAATATTCTTTTCACTACCAAAAATACTGACAAAAAACCAACAAATAAACAAAAGAAAAAACTTAATTACAGGGACACATTCTTCCTGTAATTGTCACATTTATACCATTGAGTCCACTCTAACATTCCTCAGCACTTACAGCACTGTTACAGTACAGTGTAGTCCAGCAACATTAATGCAATTTTTTACAGTGAGCAGAACTGAATCTAACAATCCTAAAACATCTGTTTTAATTGCACACAGCATCTGTTGCCGCTCACAACGAGACAGCAAACTCGTCTAGTCTCCTCTCCTGCTGAGTGATTTTCTGACACAAATTGTCTCTGCACCGTCTGAATGGGTAGAAACGTGTGTCTGTATGGTCCCACATGTGTGGACTTGGCTCTGTAGACACTGAGCTTTGACACCGTCCCCTCAGCATTCTCCTCAAGCTGGAATGCTCTCCTGGACTTCCAGCTGGAGGCTCCAGGTCCAAAGCCCAGCCATCAGTCAGAACCATGATCCAGCTCCCCATGACGGTGCTGGGTTGAGAGGAGACTCGCTAGTGTCTGTTAGGAGAATACTCGTCCTCGTCTGATATGTGATGGGACCTGACAGCAGCCTGTAGCCTGTCAACACATTCCCACACAGCTGCTCTGAAATCACAAATGGAAAATTGGTGTTTTTTTATTTGTTCGACTGTGTGTGCATAGGCTGAGAAACACAACTTTGTGTTTGACGTGCATTTAGTTGTGAGTATAAATTATTCCATCTTTCCTCCATATGTCAGCTTTTGAGTGATGAAGTACTGTTAGTGTGTAAATGAATAAATATTAAAGAAGACATATTAACCCCTTTTTTCATGAATTGCTCATTCTGAAGTTTTAATGAAATGTTTGTGACAGGGTTTGGCCAAAATATCAGTACAGCAGCCCCGTTTTCAACTATGAAGTCATTCCTTTGTTTGTAGCAGATGGAGAGTTGGATTGTCAATGTGCATCTAGTAAGTTTCAGTCTGGCTTTTTAAAAAAGATTTGCTTTCTGTGGAGTTGTCCTCGGTTGTCAGTTTTGGCTGAAACAGCGATGGCTGTTGTGATCTGACCCCTATGGTCTAATCACCTTTACCTGCAACATGCTTTTCTGTGATTTTCTTCCTGCTCTCCTCAGCCAACTCTGTGCTTTTGCTTTCTCTGGTCCATGTTCAGTGTGATGAACAACATGGTGCGAGAGACCAGAGTGATGGCTTTTCATCCTTTAACTTGTCAAACTGACTGAGAGCAAGAATGAAAACATCTGTGATGCTCATTACAGTTTAAAATGGTCAAATTATTTTCAGTCTTTTGTAGGGGCACCAACTAATTTATCCAGGCTAGTTTCATTAGTTTTTTTAATGATAGTATCCTAAGGCAATGTCTCATTTTCATTAGTTGATTTTCAGTAAATTGTTTATGATCACTTTTATATCACTCTTTAAGTTAATTCAGTGATTGACAAATTTGTGCAGATGTGATTGACAACCTTTCATTGACGTTTGCAAGTGTGGTTTTGTAGTGATTCAGTGGTTCTGCTGATGGAGTGCTGATCCCGCATTCACAAACACCTGAGAAATTCCTATTTTCAGCTGTGAATTGATTAATGAAAATGCCAGCAAGAGGTCAGATTTCCTTGTAAGAGTATAAAACATTTCAATATGGCAAAAAAAAGTGCAAGCATAAGAGGTTTGACTTCTTAAGTGGGATCTAAAGTGTTTTAAGTTGAAGTTGGATGGAGATAAATGTGGGATGGTTGGATTGTTCTACTCTAAGATGGTACTGCGATGTCACACAGGGACACGCAGAACAGGTCTCTGAATGAAAGACTTTCAAGCTTTGGCAGCCCCAAACAAAGCGACAGTGTTGTATTACGTTGGTCGTCACTTAAATCATCCAAACATCCAAACAACGTTCTTTTAGCTGTCGGAGTGTTTTTAGTATTTTCCCTTTAACACTAGACTTTCTTTCCCTTTTACTGCCTGTTAGATAAAGCTTTGTCTGTCAACGTTGTGCAGTTGCAGGAAATATTCAGCTACACTATTTGAAATTGTCACAGAGCCACAAGGGCGTATGCTGGAAGTGTTTTCTCATGCATGTGCTTGCAGGTTTATGCATTTGCCTGCCCGCGTAAACTTACTAATGAAGAAAATGTGTTTTTTCAGATTCATGAAAGGCTGCAGCACTATGAGGAGAGCAAACCCATCGCCGTCCTGGACCGCGCTGCAGCTCTGGCCTGCGAAGTAAGATTTTTATAGCTTCAATTTATTTTGGTGAACATAGTGATGGGTGACGAATGACTGGAAACACTGACATAAAATATCTGGGTAAATTGTTGTTGAGCCACTATGAGTTTTCAGAGCAGCCTTAAAAGTCTGGGATGAAGTGCACGAATGTTATTTTGGATCTCCTGCGCGTCTTGCTGAGGCCATGAGCAGCATTCTTCTGAAAGATTAGCCCTCATTAATGACGTAGTTGTGAACATGAGAAATGTCATTTTCAGATAGAAATGATCACAATGTTTATGCACTAATATGCCACAGCTTCCCTTTAATTGACCTGCTTACACACCTCCACACACACTTTTGTTGTTTGTCTTGTAGTATGATGGCATACAGTTGTGTGGTCCAAGTGGAAAAACTTCAGATGACATGTGCTTCTTGTTTTTCCATATCTATAAACCACTTACACTATTAAAACTAGCATCTTCGTGCCTCAGCAGTGTTTTTCATTTCTTTTCTTGCGCTGGAGTGTACTGGCCCTTTCTTTGTGGAATAGGTCACTCTTACAACGCTGCACCTACTCTCACCACGCACCCCACCACCCGTAGTCGTCTGCACGCTTTCTCAAACCATACACCACAGAACTGGAAATCCAGCTCTGCAGAGTCGGACTGAATCTTTTCTTCCCCCAGAAACCAGATAGGACCAGAACTGAGAGGAAAGCCAAAGATGGATGACAGATCGTTTCAACACACAAATTAGCGAAGTGAGAGGAAGAGGGAATCCACAAAAGTTCAGGGAGAAGAAACATCCCAAGGCCGGGCAATATGTCCATAGAAATTATACCTCGCTACCCTGAGACAGAATAATAATCTATGTGGTGTTTGTTAGTATTCTACATTAATACTTTCAATTTTTAAAGTTTACTTAATATGGAGAACAGTCCTATATGTTTCCTCAGAGAATGCAGATACTTACACTATGAGGGTTTACAAAGGAACAAGAGGGTGTCCAATTATATTAGTATAAACAATACTAGAGGTTTTTATTTTAAAAGAGTACAAATATACTGTAAATGTAAATGTTGGTATAACACTACTCCATAAAACATTATAGCAGGGTCAGCTATGTGTGCAGCTCTTAAGGGTCACTTCTTAACATGAACAGTACCACCAACAAAAACCTGCAGTTTTCAAACTGCAAAGAATATTTAACTTGATTGTTTTTATTAATATCTAGTATATGTTTATCTAAATTAACCCACATGTGCTTGTAGTTGCACTTCTTACATTCACATGTGCATGAATTTATATAAACTCAGTAACCAAGCTGTTGTAGTGAACAGAGATGAGAAACACTGTTGTTGGTTTAAATCCCCAGCTTTTTTTAAAAATTGTAATAAAAGTATCCCTATGTAATCCTGCCCTTCTAAACAGCCCACAGTCCCCAATTATTACTGAGCCAAAGGGGAAGACAAGAGACAGAGGGTCTGAGACTCTTCAAGTAAGCAGGGGAGTGGACAGAGAGACTCCAGAGTGTCCCGAGACTGTCACAAGAGAGAGACTATCTTTCAGAGTGGTTTTCCTGTCCTTATGAGCCATGAGTGTCTTTGGAGGAGCCACAATGTTCCATTCTGGAGCACTCGCACAAGCCAGTACAGATGACAACGGTCCCAAATTCCTCCAGACCGTCAGCCAAACCAGGATGGCAAAGCCTGATCCAGCAGTATTTTGTTCTTTTTCTGTCTCTGTGTTTGCTCTACCCTGCTGTCATCAGTGGCACAGCACACTGCTAACTAGATAACACCAGGACAAAAATCCCAGCAAATTCAAGAACCCAACAGAGTGTGAAGGATCACTTCTGTTTCTGTTTTCCAAGTCTTGGCTCCCCGTCACCAGGTCATGGCAAAAGTCCACAGACTGTTCAAAAGACCCCCAACTATCAGCCTCAATCTTCCCTCCCTTTTACATATTTTCCCTCTCATTCTTTTTGTCAAATTACAGACTTTTAAATTTATGTTTCCTGGTAAATGCACCGCAAAGCGTCTCTGCGGGATTATCAGGTATCGGGATAAAGCCCAGAGATGGTGTATCAAAGCGTCTCAGAGCACACCACAATCCTAAGTCTCCCGTCAACCCTGAGCATTACAGTGTATTTTTAAAACGGATTGTTTTTCACCCATGTCACCGCTCCAAATGAGCGCTATTGAAGTGGTGACCGAGGACTACGGTGCAAAGGGAGAGATCTACAGTTAGCTGAAATTCATTTCAGGCTTGGGTTTCAGGTAATGGAGGCTTAATTTATTGGCTAACATAAAATGACACTTCAGTCTCGTCTGCTCTGTCTCGAGCACACAGCAGGTTACTGCCACTGCTCGAAGAAACTCGCAACGCTAATGTCGCCTGAAACACGATCGATCCTGGGCTCTGGGAGTCGGGGCTGTAACACACACGTACAAAGACATTTCTAAAACTGTGTGACTGCACACACACTTTTAGAAATGTACAGACAGATTGTCTCTCTCTAGCCCTAATCAAAACTGAAATCCAAGGCCTTTATTAAAAAATGCAAAATGTCCCATCATATCAGTCTAAAGGATAAATTAGGCAGACTTATGGCCCATCTCTGTGTAATATCTGTCAAACCAGTCGGACTCTGCAAATCCTCTCAAAAGCTTCATGTCAGTGTCCATCCCTTGAACTACAGCTGCATGCCCTGGTGAATGACTCGTATCCATCGTCCCGTAAAGAAAGCTTTAGTTCCTCTGGCCGGCTTCCCAGCATCTTTGCAACCACAGTGCTGTTAATGGGAGAGACCACTGGATTACTTTAGTGAGGTTCAATCCCTAGCAGCCACAGACAAACTCAGAGGAAGGCTTTCATCACTTCTGACAATGTCTATGTAGGGAAAACCTCACACACTCCCCTATAATCTTTAACACCCCTGATTCCTGAGTCGAGAAGGACAGACCTAATAGAGCATACGATTTTTATCTTCATATAAGGCATGTACTGAATACACACACACACAAAGCTTGAGCTACAAATAGAGATAATAGACTTTAAACTTTTGAGCCCAGACTCACTTTTCTACTTTATTTTTTCTGATAAAATCAAATTAGCAATGGATTTTGGTTTAAAAATATAAGAAATGTCCTCCAAAACTTGTTTGCTTGAAAAAAAAACATTATTTACTTTTTAATCTAATCTCTTAGTTTTTGAAGAACAACACCTAAAAACGTTAACATATGTACTGACACTTTTGAAATACAGTTAACGGAAAACTTTATTGTGCATAATTTAGTGCATTTTATCTGCAATATAAAATGAAGAAAGTTTTGCAGCAATCTGAGGTTTAAAATAAAAGGCGAACTGGTCCAAAACACTCCAATTAAAAGGTGTTTAAAGATAATGCAAGGTAAATGTATCAGCAGCTATCTATCACTGAAGTGAGCCCTTAGCCGTTCAGGGTCAACGGAGAGCTATAAACTGACATGCTGGGATCAAACTTATCTAAACACTGCAGAGCCGGTCATGACATTTAACAAATGAAATACAGTCTCAGAGGAGAGCAGCATCATATTTTGTCTCCTCCCTCACTGTCTGTAATACTCTGAGTATGGAAAATGTGATTCAAGCAGCGAAGCATGAAGGTAGAAGGCAGAATGTGTTGTCATACATGTCCCATCTGTTCACACAGAGTTCTAAGACAACATGCTGTAAAAGGACAATAAAAGGCAGTCTAAATGTACAGTTCCCTGTCTTCTTTTCCGAGTCCCTTGTTGGAAACACAGTGAGATGATGGATTGTGCTCTATCATAGCAGGAGATGTTTCTACACCAGACTTTTACCTTGAGTTCCTTCCATCCTTTTCCTCTTCTTTTCCAGTCCTCTCACTTTGTCTTCCTTCTACTTTGTTCTCCCCTTTGATCATGTGTGCAATATCGGGTTTTTTTTCTTTTTCCTACTACTTTTCCACAGTTTGCCCCCTCCTTCTTCCTACCCTACACTTTATCAGATTTTTCTCCTTTTTTGTTTTTCTTTTTTGTGAATTTAACAAAGTGAGGTAATGCAGGATCACAAAGGTTGAAAAAGGTTCACCAACAGTAACCCTGACCTCGATTGCTATTTATTAGCAAAGTCTCTTTGCCTTGAAGGGATGAAAATGAATGAAAAATCATGAAACCCCCACCACATTTAAGCCAAAACACATCCACCCCAAACTCAGCCTAACCCTCCGCCCCCTGATTTTACCTCTGTCTCACCTCTTTTGTTTTATTCCTGCACCACAGGAGCTGTAATTCACGGTCTCTACTTTTTCCAAACGCTGTGATTGCCTGACTATAAGTACCGATGTGTGTTTATGTTAATATACAACAAAAAACAAGGATAATCTATGTGCCTCTTTTATTGTCCTTTGCTGCTTCGGTGTTAAGAGTTTTCTTTGGTACAACTTTTTGGTAGAACTTTTCTGTCTCCTACAATGATACAGTTGTTTCAACATTTTTTTTCTCATTTAGTTTTTTTTTACAATATCATTCAACAGTGGGGAAATTTTCAGAAATGCAACAAATGCAACTCCCAACTTAGCAGTTAAAATATCAGTTTTAGTGTCATTTGAAGAGATATGTGCTTTTCTTTAGGAAGTGTCATCTAGTTCTTGCAGTGCCCCATCCCTGCTTTTGGCAAAGAACTATCCAAAGTATCTTTTGTTTCTCGCCCCAGTCATCTCTTGTGACAACTGTGTATCGCTTTACGACACTGTTGCATCAGTAATAATGAAACAAGTCTGTAGTGCTACCATGTGCACCATGGCAGAGGCAGCTGAGAGTCTCAAGAAAGTAATGATGGAAGACAAGCGAGACCATCTAGGACAGTGTCATACGATTAACTTAACCTCCACACCTATAGGGGGGCCTGCTCAGCTAAAATAGCAAAAGTTCCTTTGCGTTGCTTAAGATTCTTAATTTATTAGTTTGTTTGAACTTTATTTAACAGGAATAAAGGAAATGACTTTAAGGGATGTTACTCACTAATCTTATTCTGTTTATTTTTAAAAAGTGGAAATCTAGAATTTAATGAAAGCAACATACTCCAAAAAAAAAAAGAAAAAAAGCTTGGATCGAGTCATGCCCACCATTGTCTTCCATAACTGTATCTTTTAATAACACTTCTTTATTGTTGGGGAACTGAAGATGATAAATGTTGTAGTTTTGTGAAGTGGTGTCTGTTTTTACTCAGTGGAAGGTTTCAGCTGATCATCCGTCTGATTCTTGAACACAGATTCTGTGATTTCAAAGTTGGGGAGCGCAGCTGCGACATGAGTTTTCATTTAAATACATGCACACAAACTTGTTACTCGTAGTCTCCAACACACAACAGCTGCAAAGCACCACAGAGCCAGCAGGTCGTGATGTGTGGTAAGCTTGAACAGAGACACAACAGTGGACAGAAAACGGGTATAGATGTGGGGTCGGCTACATAATAATGCATTCACAGAACATTAGTGCTTCTCTGCTCATCAACACCAGGTGGTTTAATGTTAAATATCTGGTGGATTTCAGCTAATTAATAAGCCTTATTGTCCACTCGTATAACATGACAACTGTAGTCTTTTCATCAGCTAACAAATGCTTGCAGTACTCACCACCAGATGGGGATGGTTTGTGTTCCTCTGTGCTCTGCACAGCTTAACATGATCTCTCTGTCTTTCTTCTCTCTCTTTTTTTAAATGGTTTTGAAACCATGACTTTTTGAAATTCTGGTATACTGTGATACCATTGTAACCAGCTCATTCTGATTCACAAAAGATGTTGTCCAGATGATTGTCACAGGCTGAAGATATGCACATCTAAATTGTTTTCTATTGATGTGATTTGTATCTGATGTTTTTTCTTTCTTTCTCTCCATTCTAAGCTGTTTACATCCTACCTCAGTTAAATCCCTGGCTTCTACATGGTCACACAAATATGAGGTTTACTGTTGTTAACACAAGTAGCATATGCAGAAAGGTGTGTATGTCCACTGTTTCAGAGGGCTGTCACACTCATATGAAAGTCTGATGCAAATCTCTTGAAGTTATAAATGTGACCCACCAGATTTGACCAAATCAGGGTTGTATTGGAATTGTATAGCATGTGTGGGCGGTTGAACAATCTATTTCACTCCTGAAGTCAAAACATGTGCCTTTTGGTTTAATGCTATACTCACATATGTACACATCAGCGGCCAGGGGAAGTCACTCAAGCTACGGGCACTTATGTACCCCACTGTCGTCACTAACGTTTTCACTTTTAGCCTGGATAGTCTTTCTTATCTTTGGCATATAGAACCTAATGTTCTTTTTCCTCCCATAAACTAACTGAAATATGGATTAATCTGACCACAGGACACGTGTCCACTGTCTTTCTGTCAATCTGAGATGACCTCATGCTCAGAGAGCTTGGCAGCGTTTCTGTGCAGAGTTGATATATGGCTTCCTCCTTGCATAATACAGTTTCAGATTACATATCTGGATGCAGCGGCAGACTGTGTTGAGTGATGAACGTTTTCCAAGGTGCTCCCAAACTCATGTGGCTGTATTTATCGCGGTAGCATGATGGAATCTCATGCGGTGCTGCCTGAGAGGTCAAAGGTCATGTGCATCTAACAGTTGTTTCTGATCTTTACACTTCGACATATCTTCATACTCCCTGACTTGTTTCATAATATGATATTCTGTAGATGCTCTGTTAAAAAATGCACAATGATTCTTTTGTGGCATGCAGCCAAGGCTGAACTGTCTTCGTTTACAAAAGGTAGATTAATCTAATCGGAAGTCAGAAATAATAATGGCATAGAATCTGTTTGATTTTCAAAATAAAATGCCTAATGTGGCCTCAACAGCAACAACATGACAGATGTTCTATTACCATGATATCTGTTAAATTTTGAGATATAGCTATGAAATAAAACCACATCTAAAACCCAATAACAGTTAGGCTTTCATTCTGTGTGAAACAAACAATGACTGACTCTGGACCAGTGAAGGCACTTCTGCAGCATCAACAGCTGTTTCTTCCAGTTTTCTTCCACATACATATATCCATCCAAACATATAGAGCCATAAAAGCAGGTGTAGATTATTATTAATTAAAACCGTTTTACATTAGCTTGTTTTGTCTATGATATTTTGTCACCACTTTTTCACTGTTTAGATTTGGATGATCACACTTGACCACAGTGAGAAATTAGTTTTACAGAACCAACTTTGCAATCTTTGATTAAAAAACTATTGTAATTCATATTTAAAGTAATTTGTTTTCTGACCAGTCACTTTACTTCTGGAAAGAATTGTTCTACAAATAAAAATATGAAGAGAAGGAAGCATATACCCAACAAAACTATTTCACAGCAAGTGGGTTGCTATGAAGATATAAAGATGGCTCTCTGCATGTCTGTGGACACACCTTGCATAAAAGACTGACTATCACGATGTACGTGTCATTATTCAGTCTCTACCACTGTACCATCTACCTTCACACATATACAGATACCCACTCCACAGTCTTCTGGTCTACTTTATGTACTGGACATGAAGCTCCTGATGCCATTTTGTTACGGGCAGGTTTTTGTATTTGGCAGCTCACTGCTCCCGTTCACACTCACGGCATCTAGGAGCATTATCCATAAATCAGTTTACAGACAGTGAAGTGTGGCCTTGCCTGTGGCGGAGTCACACTTCTCAATGCTACCAGACATTCATCATGAATGTCATCCCACACCTCACAGATGCTCTCATTTTTTCCACGTAGAATGGTCTGTTTTCTTTAGTTCCTATGTCCTCATTGAAAAATGGTTCGGCAGAATAGTAAATCTAATCAGAAGAAAAGTTGCAACAATCTAAACCTTTCAGCCCCTTGACAAAGTGTGGCCTTGCCTTAACATAAGCTGTACCTCATTTAACACAATATCGCCTTTTCTGTTTGCTGCTTGGGGTCACCTGAAAAAAAAAATCACAAGAGAATGTAGACTTAGGTGTTTATTTAAAAGTGCAATGTGCATAGGAGATAGTTTGGACATTACATACTTCATAAATGGTTCAATCAGTCTTACCATCATAGATAACAGCCTTTAACACATTTCTGAAGGCACACGCTTTTAAGTCATTTAAGGACTAAAACAATCATAAGCAGCATCACTGAGCATGGAGTTGAAACAAGCAGACCTGATGTTTTAGGTGAAGATGGTTTAGTGTGAAGTTAATCCTTTTTGTTACTTGCCATATGTATAGTTTTTTACAGTGTTAATGATTCTCCAACTTTTCACTGGTTTCCCATGGTTCAGGACCATGGACAGCACACAAGTGAAGTAATTATTAAATCGTTAATGTCTAGCATAGTTTTATAATGAGAATACCTGACCATCACCACTCCAGCCAACTCTTTGTATCAAAGGGTGTATGAAAGGGGGCATTTCGAAAAAACAAATGCAAATGTGAAGATTTTGGAAGGTGTTTACAGCCTAAAATCTTAATTTCAGCTTTCAAAGCACCCAGTTGGAATATTACATACCTCTGAAACTAGAGACAACAGGAACAGCACGCGTCACTGTCTCCTTCCTTTGCACTTATATCAGTGGACTTATTGTTTGACTTGTTTTAAACATTTACTTTACAGAAATTCCTGTCATAAACCACATCTTAAATTAGTTAAAAGCGCTATTTAAATCAAGTTTATTATTATCAATATTGATGTTAAATTTCTAGGCTTTCTCTGCATTCAGTGAATTGCAGTGATGAAATCTAGCATATAAATCTTGCTGTTAGTGTAGAATCAGCGGAGTCAGATGATGTTAAATCCTCTTCTTGATGACCTTTATGAAGATACAGGTGTTCAACATCTGCACCCACAGGACGAATCTGGGTAGAAAAAGTAAAATAGCATTCTTTTTTCCTCATTAATACCACGTAGGAGCCAGTGTTTTCTTTTAGTTTCCTTGGAAGATTCTTTGAAACAGAATACGGCATGAAGCAATTTAAGAAAAACTCAGTTTTAGGAAAATACATCCAGAAAGATGTCCCTTGCAAATCTTCAGCTTTTGCTTTCTATCCTAGTAAATGAAAGACACTAAATTTTGTTCATCAAATTGTAATTGTAATTTCAATTTAATTTTGCAGTAATTGTAACATGTAATTTTGAAAAATAAGTATTTTACCATATGTAACATAAAATTGTTTAAGTAATATTGAAGTCATGCTGGCATTTCTTATCAAAAACCTTTAAGGAGTTATTGGAGCAGCACAAGCAGCTTTTCTTCTGTTTGCCTGAATTTTCTTTAGTCTGAAATTTTGTGTTTTAAGGATATTCCAGTATTTGATAAATACAATATGCCCCATAACTTATATGTATGTGTGTGTGTGTGTGTGTGTGTGTGTGTGTATATATGTATGTATGTGTATATGTGTGTATATACATACATACATACATACATATGTATATATTTTTTTATAATCATGCAGACCTCACTAAACATGGCAACTCAGTGGCCATTAATCTAGTCAGTAAGTAGATGAGGAGTCACTTCTAGTTCTGAACTATACATTATTTTAAATAAATCTGTCCAAATGTTGTTTACAGTAAAGCTACTGTTGGCAATCTATGACCAAAAGATTGTATTTTAAATGCAATTCTGTGTCCGTTCCCTTTTAGTTGTGTAAGGAGCTGGAAGGGAAATCAGATAATGGAGATGTGAAAGAGCTTCTCAGACTACTGGAAAATCCCAGTGTGAAGGTGAGTTTACCTTTTGTTCTTCATTATATCATGTTGCTTATTACTTTTATAATCACTGGTATTCATTAACAGATTCTCGCATTGGAGGATGGTAGTCTAGTCTCATTAAACGGCAAACATCTAACACTTTTGGATGTGGTTTTTTGCTGTTTGTAAAACTACAGCAATAAAGAGATATTACTATTGTGATTCAGTCAAACTAACACGGCTGTCTGATTCAGGCCTTTTTTTTCCTTCCTGGCTGCAGCTGTTGGCCTTGTTAACCAGATGCAGACAGACGCAAAATAAATTTACACATTTTTAATTTTGTAATGCATAACTCTAGTCTTCCAGTGAGGCCTCCAGGTGTCTCAGCCAGATAGAGCTGGCTTTCATGATGGCGGAGTTAAAGGAGAGTTGGACGGGCTTCTTTTTGAATGCTCTGTCGTCATGCTTATTTGGCCTGCGCCAGAAACAACAGCTCACTGTGAAGTTCCTTCCAACCATAATACAGACACACACACACTTACAGAGCATACATACGTTCAGTTCCTCTTACTGTCTGTTTGGAGGGGTGTGATGATATGGGGGATCCCAAAAGAGTCAGGCTCAGAAATCAGTGTTTGTGCAGTTTATCTGTGCTTGTGATGATTAATTTCTTGACTTCTGCCTCTGAAACTTCATCAGTCTGTTAAAAGCAATAAAAAATATGTTCTATACAAAATGACCGATGGGTAGAATAAAGGTGCAGACACACATGGTGTAGAAGAAAGTGACAAACTGAGGCAACTTCATCAGCAATCATGTATGGTGAATACACCCTGAGCACAGACTCAGACAGTCACCGTCTAGAGGATAGTTTGCATGAATCTGTCATGACTGTTTCCTGCTTTGTTACACACAGACATTGGGATCTACCTTTGTCTATTTCATCCCCACACTGACACACCAAAAATGATTACTCTTCTTGCCATAAGGCATGCCAGTGTCAGAAATCTTGTGTTTATTATTTTAATTACGCTTACAGTGAAGGAACTTGGCATACTAAAGGTCGATCCATCACAACACAGTCTGTGAAAGTAATTAATCAGGAAGCTGTACAGTTTTAAATGATGAGGTGAGGAGAGCTGAAAGCAGGAGAGAAGACTGAAGACAAGGCACACGTGCATATTGGCCCACATAACACCACATATAGACTTAAACCAAAAATATGTGGAAATGGAACTTACGGCAAATCAAGCCTTCATACCCTAATACCCTTCATACCTATATCTTCATACATTAAATAAATATTTTAGGTAAACAGCAAATAGCATTTAGTTAAAGATTGTATCAGAGCTTAAAGCAACTTGAAGAAAAAAGCACACCATCTGTCATATGTAAAGCCATGGTTCTTATGAGCGATGAGTTCATACGAATCCCCTAGTTCCTACGAAATCTGGATTTCGTAGACATTCGTGGAGGGGGACATAGTTTCCTACAGCCTTTGTAGGAAGTTGGTACAGCTGCTGTTCAGTTTGGAAGAGCAATTTGAGGCATTCTTAAGAAAATGAGGTCATTTTTCTGCCCCACCGTAGAGTTCTTGTGTTCTTCGTGCCTTGGAATCTACTGTACCTACGGTATACTTACAGCCATCTTAAAAAAAAAGTTGTTGTCGTAAGGTGGCCGTACGGCCTTCTTATGTGCAGCTCACAGCAATCTCAAGTTGTTGGTAGGAAGATCAACCTAATGTGTTCTTGCGGCACACTTATAGCTACTGTACAAATATGGGATTCTGGTATGGTCTCTTGACCCTTAGTAATCCACGAACACCGTGTGTTGTTCTCTTAGGTTATTCCTAAGGCAACCGTAGGGCAGCCATAGGACGAGGGTTTTCGTAGCGCATTCGTAAAAAAATCTTGGACATGATTATCGACCTGGCCACAAACTTACGAATGGGCTCTGAATGCTGGATGCATATAAGGCTGCCTTAAGGAGGCTGTAGGAAATGGTCCAAAAATCATTCATAGGGTGTTCACAACCATTTATGGATAACTTCAAATGAGTGACACACAGTGTCCATCATTATTATTGAATGAAACTAAACTAAAATGCTCAGTTAAACCACATGATTCAATGGCTTGTAGAGCCACTTTTTGCAGCAACAACTTAAAGTAAACATTATCTCTATCATTTCACTGGTCTTTGACATCATTGTGGAGTAATTTTAGCTCCCATAATGTTCCTTTAGTTCATTTATGTTTGCAGGAAGTAATTAAGCAGAGTTCTGTCAAAGTCCCAGCACAGCATTTCAACTGGGCCGAGATTTGACTGGGCCATTGCAACACTTCAGTTGTTTCCTCTTTTTTTTTTTTTTTTTTTTTTTAAAGCCATTCTGTTGTAGATTTTCTGGTGTGCTTGGGATCATATCCTGTTTCAGGAACCATTAGCTTGGCCAAATTGAATCGTGCAAATTGCCTTACATTCGGCCTCAAATGCCTGCCATTCAAGGAATTGCTCCACATTTGACTCTAAAACACTTTTCTCTACAAAGAAGCGAGTGGTCAACTTAATAACTGGTCAAGGTTGGATATATTTATAGAGCACTTTACATAGAAAAAAGAAAAAAGTTGACCAAGTGCCTTCGTAATCAAGTAAAAATCTACATTTAAAAGCAATTTAAGGAAATGAAAGATAAAATATGAAAACATAATAGATGGGGAATAGATGATCAGTAAAAATAGTCAGTGAGTCCCGTTATAAGTAATCTCTTTGGGTGTCATAATCTACTCAAGTTAATAGCCAAGGAATAGAGTCATAAGCAGTTTGAGTGCTTACAGTCTGAGTGGTGAGTATATGGAGGGTAAACTGCATTGAGCCACTGCAAAAGCGTATCTGTTTTAGCTTTACATTTGTAACAACTAGAGCAGCTGGCTGGTAGTGCTCCTTTGGAGTGTAGATGTGAGGATTTAAAAAATAAAATAACGAAACAAAATTATGCCATCCATTTAAAAACGTGGAAGTAAGAAGTATAGCCTAAAAACATTTGGATAATGCTCAGATCCTTTACCTGTGAAACTTCCCCAGACCAGTGCCATGTTCCTCAGTTTGTGCACAGTGTTTTGCTCATATTTGGTTTGTTCTTTGTTTAAATTTACGTTACCATTATTGTGAGTCTAAACTACTCCAGCTGTCTCAGGTTTGAAGGGTTTCTTCTCCAGGCTGCATGTTTCAGCTCTTTGCACAAATGTTTCACAGGATCAGGACTCACAGAAAGACATTTCAGAATAGTCCAATGTTTCGTTCTTAGTCATTCTTGAATGTTTTTACTTGTGTGTTTTGGGTCTTTATCCAGTTGGAGGACCATGACCTGAGGACAAATCAGACTAACCTATCTGACACTTGGTAAAACATTTAGCTTAAGAAACTCCTGATAATATTGAGATTTTATTGTACCTGCACAAATTCAAGACACCCTGTGAGACGCAGCAAAGCTGATCATAACCGACCCTCCTCGATGTTTCACAACAGCTACAGTCTTCTTTTCTTTAAATGCTTCATTCTTACATCTGCGAACATAGAACCCATCTGACTTGCCAAAAAGCTTCAGTTTTGTCTCATTTCTTCTCTCAGAAACTTTGTGGTTTGTTAATATGCATTTTGATAAATTCTAGTGTCACTTTTTTACGATTTGCTTTCAACAGTAGAATCCTTCTTGGTCACTTTTGAGTTTGAGCCAAACATTACAGTTTGGCTCAAACTGTGATGGATGGTGTGACATCACACTGATGTACCTTGACCTTGGAGCTCACCTTTGAATCTCTTTTGAAGTTGTTCTGGGCTCTTTGGTTACCATTTGTTTTATCCATTTCTTCCATTTGTCAGCAGTTTTCATCTTGCAGCCACGTACAATGAGGTTGGCTACAATCCCAAGGACTGGTGGCTTCTGAATGGAATTTGCAACTGTAGTCACAGAAACATAAAGCTGCCTGAAGATGCTCTTATAGTCTTTACCTTTAACACGCTTGTCAGTGGTTTGTCTAACCTCCTCAGAAAACTCTCCTTTGCTTTCTCTGGTCCATGTTCAGTGTGGGGAAAACAACGATATCAAACAACAGTGATTACTTTTCATCCTTTAAACAGTAAGACTGACTGGTTGGATGACTGAAAACATCTGTGATGTAAATTACAGGATACAACCCCATTGAATTAAATTATATTTGTCCACATGTGTATAGGCACTTTTCCGCACAGTCTCCAACTGAACCTTTGACATGAATATTATTGAAGAAACATCTTCACACAATAAGAAACTCTTAAAACAGAAAAAAAAGTTTCACCTCTGAGTAAAAAAAAGGAGTAAAATGTGCTGTATAAACAAAATGAGCATGCCTATAAAGCTACCTATTTTACCACTCTACATTATATCAGTTTGTGACCATATGGAGAATCTTTTTTTTTTTTTTTTTTAACTTTTAGCAAGTAATTCCAACAGAACATAATTTCTCTTGAAATGGTAGATAGATGCACTTTGGTCAATAAACAGACTCCCCTCATCTAATATTATAATGAAACAAGTACAGTATACTAATTAAATAGCCTATGTGAGCTTTAAGAATAACTTCATCTCATCATAACTGGATGTAAAAGTTTTTATTTCCCCTTTGTCATATCCAAGTATCCTACAGTCAAGTGAGAAGCATTTGACTGCAGGATACCTACGTCTGCAGAGGAGTATATGGTCAGGTCAATGACTTCGAGATATTAAAGTCTGGTGCTTGCAAAACATTTCCAACTCATCACTCCTCCACCAATGCCTTGCAGTAATCAAAGTAATCAACTGCCTTGATGACATCCCACTTGTAAATAAGGTTTATCACTCAGGAATGATGGACTCTAAATTAAGATGATTGTTTATGCCTTTTCCTTCTTGGCATTGTGTTAACACACCCGTGCATGCTCCAGACCAGCAAGCTGCCAAACCATCTGCTTTCATAGATGAGCTCACACCTGCTGATCATCAATTAACCAGAACTGTTTGATTGCAGCACCTGTC
Source organism: Zenarchopterus dispar (assembly GCA_028564865.1). NCBI lineage: Eukaryota > Metazoa > Chordata > Actinopteri > Beloniformes > Zenarchopteridae > Zenarchopterus > Zenarchopterus dispar. Next base: position 26,688 of record JAOWBL010033251.1, read on the forward strand.
TGCTACTTACTCTTGCAGTTCCTCAGGAAGCAGTACAAGATGACTTTTTCTTTACAAATGTGTCATATTGCTTGGTAAATGTCAAGTAATTACATGAGATTTCTATAAATGGCTAGATGTAAATAGCAAACTGGAAACTTTGCTATTGTTGTATCAAGAGAGAGTAAATGCAGATTCTTAAGTGAGAGTAAATATTATCCTTTCTGCTATGCTAAAAACCATCTCCTGTTTCACTGTTCTGTGTGTTCAGGGAGAACCTCGGTTTGGTTTTACTTGTTCCTACTCTACTTGCTTTCTCTATCCTCTGCTGTGGCTCTGTTCTTCCAGCAGCTCCAAACACTAGTAACCGGACCTCAGTTCCAGTGCAGAACGAGGTCAGCCAAATCATTCCACACCAAACAATGGAAAATATTCGGCTACTGCTTCCTCTACTGTTGGCCGGTGCACCTTGGCAGAGAGCGGAACAGAGTGAGCCAAGTGAGACAACCTGCAGTGGAATGGCATTTTATCACTGAACTAGGATTACAACCAACCATTTCTGTAATATTTCATTGTGAGATACCAAAAGGGAAAAAAAAGAACAAATGTGGACAGAACTAGAGTTACCCAGTCATTGAGGCATTTCTACAGTGTGCTCCAGGCAAATGTCGAGATTTTCTCTAAGACTCAAATTGCAATTATTTAGTCTACCTGGACCTCCATTATTTTTCTTTTTAAAAAAAAAAAAAAATCACCCTAAGTACGATGCATAGTTATGTGCTTTATAGTATCTACAGTAGATCTACTGTCTATTCTACTGTTTTGTCATGTTAAAGTCTTTTACCATATTTTTATGTATCCTTTGAAACTGTGGACCTGAAGAATCCTGCTTGCTTCATTTAGGACATTCAGTTTGTAATAGATAAGTTTCAGAATCCTAGTTTAGATGGAGTTCTGACTTTAATATAATAAGCTACGGAGGCTTTCTTTCGTTCTTCTTTTTTCCTTTTTTTTTTCTTTTTTTTTTTTTTTTTGGACTTTGCATCTGAAACCATAAGCAGTATGTGTGCTTTAGAAATGTACATTAACACTTTACCCTCTTTGTGTATCTTTAAGGGCACATGATACCGTACCAGCCAGCTCCAGAGTAAATCATGGAGTTAGGGGTATAAAACACAAGCAGATGGTTGCAGTCTTTGAATGCCGTCTGTGTGCGATAGTAACTGTATCACTCTTAATTATGGTTGAAATGGTCCATTCCCAGGGTGGGGATATAAATCAAACTTTTTAAAACCCTTGTCTCTTTCCTTTCCTTTCTTTTTATCTCTACACCTCAAACTTTCTTCTTTGCGATTAGCACATGAAAAAACAACTTTCACCCACACAACCCTCCACCCCCTTTAGCTAGATTAGTATTGACAGTGATGAAAGTGCCAATTATGATGACCGGCTGTTTCCTCCAGATCTTGTGGACATAGTGTTGTGTATTCATGCTTGCAGAAAGTGTATCATCGAAAGTTCAAGGCTCAGAAAAGGTGGGTGTGACCATTACATCCCTGCTGGCCTACAGCAGTGCCTCAGAGACAGAAACCTCACAGCAGGGTCTCGCAGTCTTGGGGAAAACGGTTACCTTGCACCAATCCAGTGGGCCAGCTGAAAAGCAAGTTGGGCTGATGACAGGGCCGGGGGCTTTAATGAGAGGCCATTGCCAGGAATGTACTGGCAGGTTTATTTAGTCAAGCTCAGTGATCTGTTTTTCTAGGATCCTTATTATGGCTAATGAACACAAACCCACGAACTAAGAAGGAGTGGGATGCCTGGAAAACAAGGATAGTTTTGCTTCCCTTGATCCTTCTTTCCATCTGTCCTTTTTTCTTTTTTTCCTCTTCAGGCTTCAGCTTCAGGGCTTTTACAAGGATATAACTTTAGATTTGATTAGGTAGCTAATCCAGCAACACTAAGGTATAGGAAGAACCACTGCTTCATATCAAGAAACTTTCCATACGGATAACTTGATATGCATGCGTAGGTGGAGGAAGATTTGTACCTGCGTCGTACTCCATGTCAAGTGGTCACCAGCAAGGGATTCCACCATGTGCTGTCTATTAGTATACAGCTGTTATTTCAACTTCCAAGAAAGTTTTTACAAGAAATTAGCTGTGGCTCTGTTATGGGCTGTTAGGCATGATGGTGTGGTGATATGTGTGTGTGTGGTGTGGGGGTGGATGGAGGGTGGGGGCACACCAGATTGAAGGAAGTGCCATCGATGAGAGTTCACTCATAGGAGTTCAGAGAGGACGGCAACTGGTCTGAGT
>JAOWBL010033271.1:0-16484 GCA_028564865.1 Zenarchopterus dispar
CACCTGGACAGGTCTCCAGTCCATCACTAACCCACATCCTTCAGGGGGACACCTGGACAGGTCTCCAGTCCATCACAGAGCTAACCCACGTCCTTCAGGTTAAAGGGGGAGGGGCGCCGTCTATCAGCAACAACAACCCAGAACTGTTGAACAGCTGGAATCCTGTATCAGACATTCTTCACCCAGAACTTCAGCAGCTGGTCTCCTCAGTCCCAGATGTGTAGACAGCTGTAAAGAGTGGACACTACTCAGATGTGAAATGTTGTCTTTAAGACATCCCGCTACCATCACTTGAAAACTGCCTTCATGTTGTAGTTTACAATCAGTTACAGTTCTGGTTGTAACGGATGGCCTGATATTACAGCAACTCACGATCGTATTTTAATAAAATAATAGTTATAATACAATTAAATTAAAGAATGTAAGTTGATAGAGAAAGGTTCAACGACCCAAAACTGTTAGAGGTGAGTCCTTCCATCTCATAAACAGCAGATGCTTGTAGTCCGATTGTGCAACGGAGGGTGAAGACCTGAGTCCACCTTTCTGGACCGGAGGAACATCAAACACGGCCGGTTTGTTGTGTGAGCTGGTCAATGAGTTGTTTTTTTAAAAAACATGTTTTTCTGCTTTATGTTCTTCATGTCTGTTAAAGGACAACATTTCCGATTCGTCTCGGGGGGGTTTGACTTTGCTGCAAAGGCCACAAATACACATCAGCGAGCAAAGTGAAGATACGTGTCTGACAAAAGTACTGAGCCCGCTGCGTGTCCGGGCCGGTCCATTACTGTCGCCCGGGGGAGGGGGCCAGCGAGGACATCCACGGGCTATTACACACTTGTTCACACAGCTGCAGATCGCCGCCATGACTCTTTCCCCGATGTGATCACATGACATCCTGCAGAGAAAAACCAAAGTGCAGCAGTTCAGATCATGTCGTGAACACAGAATGTTAAACTTACCGGCGCCAGACGGGTTTTCTTTGACCCATCATCACACACGCCACTCGCAAGAAGTAACTTGTTTAAAAGATTTTTTAAAAATTAAATCATTTCGCAACTGTATTAGTGTTTATGTTGATGCATTTTCAAGAGTTGGTTCTTGTATAACTGAGATGAAAAATGATCCGATGGTACACGTTGAGACTTTAACGTATTCTTTTTAGTAAGAAGATTTTTTTTAAAAGTCATTAAACCAAACCCAGATACCAACAGAACACCACAACTAAAGACATAACAAAAGTATATAAACTCAAAACCCCACCACAATAACCCATGAGTTTATTGATGTTGTTATTATTATTATTGCTGAGTAATCATTTTTAAGATCCACCCATCATCTACAGCATCTTCTTCCTGTTTAGAGTCACAGGGATCTGCGAGGCAAAAGTAAGGTAAAAAAAAAAAAAAACTGTCACTGTGCTGCCTTAATTATTTGTGATGTTAAATGAACAAATATCCCTTTTGGATTTTTCTTTCTCTTTTTCAGTAATCTCCAGCTCTCCTGACCCTCAGAGGCTGTTTTTCCACCAGACACCACAGGTTGGGTTTTCATGATTTTCTCGGTCCTGATACAGATATTATCATGACAAAAATGTTGTTTTCTTCTCAGATGCACCAGTAACACAGTCAGCAACACCCCTTGGGCTTGTCTGTATGGACATCAGCACATGTGACGTCCTGTCTGGAGAGCGGTGGCCTTCTCGTTGTTGTTGTGTGGTTTCCTGATGGTGGACTCGCCGGCCAATGGGAGATAACGTGAAACTCCTGAAGGTTAACTTTTTATGGTCTCCTCCGTCTCGGTCTTGGACTGATTTCTGAAGATCAACCACACCAGGGAGGAGCAGCGAGGATCCACCGCCTTTCGCACACAGTTAGTCCGTTGGTCTGACTGTGGGCTCGAGAGCGTTCAAACCTTCACGGATGCTCTCCAAACATTCCCAGCGGATCACCAACTCTCGCACGTAGGTTTGACACTGATAGATGGCTGTCCTTTGATGAAACCCAGCACCTGCTTACACCCCCCCATCCTTGAGTTTTCCACCTACACATATCTCATATTGGATCATTTTACTGAACACATTTGTTAAATGAGGTTTTTTCATCCTTACGGCATGATGTGATAATACTGTATATGAAAAAGAAAAGTACAATTCCTTGTATTATTTGACATACTGCAGTTGCTTCCTCCTAAGCAGAGCATGTGTTCCATCACACGCTGCAGACGGCCCAGAACCAAGCCGCTCCGGACCTGCAGTGTGAGCGAGAATGCAACACATTCATCAGCGCTGGTTGCCGTCGCCCCCGTGGTTCATTCAGGCAGATTTTCTTATTGATTTCCTTTTGTCCATTACCTGCCAGGCGGTGCAACAAAAATGATCAACGTGACAAGGTTGGGGGGGAGCTCTGTCGTTGCATGTGAATTTGGATAAGACATTTAAAGCTCACAAAGAAGAAGCGTCATACATCAGCTTATTACCCACCTCCCCCTTCTTTAGCTCTTTGGAAAGGGCAGCCGAGTCGGCTTCATTTGAATTCTGGGTTGTTTCCCACCGCTGCTCTCGTTGTGTGTATTTCTGTATTTTTCTCTTGAATATGCATTTCTGCGCCGGCGAAGGTCTACATGACGACACCTAACGTAATCGTTTCCAGGATAAGGTCATCTCTGTGATAATCATCAAGACTGAACTACGAGTCCAAAGGCATCCTTCTCAAGTTAATACTCAGAAAGTCCTCTGTTTGCATCTCATTTCATTTCCCGAAACACCAGTGAGGCTTTCTTTATTTTTGTTATCACCACTGACTTCTAGGCTCTTCCCCTTTTATTCCCAAGAATTGCTCCGTAATTATGGCACCTCTTCTTCCATGGCATCTCTGTTGAACTTTCACGTCACTTTCAAACGCTAGTGTGATGATTTAAAGCGGGCTTTTCTTTTGAGAAAGTTAACCTTCATCAACCACAAAAACAACCAGGTGAGGAAGTGTAGATTGTGATATGGCAGCATTCAGAGTCGTGACTCATATTACACGTTCATCTCCGTCAGTAACGTCATCACAGCTGGACAAGTCGAACAATAGCGTGTAAGTAGAGAGGGAAATTATTGGAGTAAAGCTGAATAAATGGAAAGAGAGCGGTTTCTTGTCAGCGTCATGCAGGGCTCTTCAGGACCTGCTGAAATGTCTTAATGCTAAAGGGCCCACAATTATGCTATTTTGAAGTCTATTTGTCCTGACAAAGTGCTGCAATCAACCAGTTTGGCAAAGGCCAAGAACAACAACAACCAAAAAAAAAAAAAACATATATTATGCAGCAATTTTTTGATGTTTTTACTGAATCTCTAAGAACGGCCTCTTTGACCCTGAATCAGTGAAAGATGGAAAACATCAGGACTGGAGGTTGTTCATCACACCTCCTTCACTTACACAAATAACTGTCAAGTCAGTGTCATTCATGGATTTATGCCAGAGCCTCCTCTGGGGGGTGGGGGTGGGTGGGTGGTGATCTACTAACCCCAGTGCAATGGGAGATTTCAACCCTTCAAGGTGATCTGTGGTGATGCGTTAGTCTGGTACACTTTAGGACAAAAACAAAGATCAAACTCTGCTGGCTCAGGAAAAATGTAAAATGTCTGACTATAAACGTAAATTTGCAGGAGAAAATTTAGAAAATTTTGAACACATAAACTTGCAAATTTGAAAAAAAAGAGAAATTGTGACAATATAAGCCTGTAAAATTGCAAATAAGACTTAATAAACTTAGATTTGTAAATTAAAACTTAGAAATTCTGACTTTATAAAGTAGCAAACATATGAGGAAAAAAATCCTAGATTGTTGCGTCATTAAAGCGTGAATTTGCTAGAAAAAATTTGCTAGAAAGTCAAATTTTCTGACTTTGTAAACTTGAAAATTTGCACCATAAAATCTTTTTGGATTGCATCACAGATGGCACATGTCTGGGAGACCATTTAAGTGCGTCACACTAAAGTACTTAAATGTTATTTCGGTAGTCACAAAAGAAGGCGGGTCAGCGCTGAAAGTTGAGGCAGAACTCGTAGCTTTGACGCCCCCTAGAGGCTGTGGGGGTCTCTACACTCAGAAACGGCGTGGATTTATGAATTGACCTCAACAATAACCAGGTGTCTGAATCTGATCAATAAAGTGATAGCAGTCAGATTCCAGGCCCTCGAGACAGTTACTGTTAAAGGACAACCCCGTACAGGAAGTAACGAGTGATGGACAAATTCTTTACTAAAAGTGTGCGAGATTAAGTCATTTCATCTTTGATTGACAAACTTCTTTGACTTATTTTACATTTCTATTCAGAAGTCAGAGTTTCTGAGTTCCTAGTCAGAAGTTTGAACTGGAACGCCCTGAAGTTGGAATTTCGACTCTGAAGTGAAACTTCACCTTCTCCCGACTTCAGAATCCAACATGGCTGCCACTGACATCTACTAGCGAAACACTAATTTGACTGTTTATGAAACTTTGGTTTTCTTTATTTCATTTAAAGTCAGACACAAACATCCTACTGCTCACTTTTAACCAGCGTGTTGATACATTATTTCTAAGAGCTAAATACTGCGCACAGCTTTGTTATAAATTGGCCACGAACAATGGTTGGAGTAAGGTTTGGAAAAGTTTCAATTTTTTATTTTTTTTTTTTAATGTCAACACCTAGTCAACTCAGGTATGACTTTATTCCCAGTTGTGTCCGAGAGATAAACCTGTTCACCCATCTGGAGAGGGGGGTGACATGGTGGACAAAGATTAAATTAGTAACACATAATTTAAATTGAGGATTTTTAAGGAGCCATGTCCCAGAAATATGAAAAAGTTCACTTTACCACAATCACATGGTGTTTTTAAAAAAGGGACTTCAAATCTGAGATGAAAAGAGACGAGGAGGTGATGCATATTTTTATGATCATTTTTTGTCTTTGGCTGCTTTGATTGCATGAGCTACTTTTTTTTTTGGACCAATTTGAACCTTTATGTGGATTGCCTTTAACAGAAGAGACAACTCTGAGATCATGTGGCCTGGCAGTGATTGGCTGACGGGAAACCCTCCATCCCTGACACCTGCTTGACACCTGTCCACTCAGCTCGTCAAAGCGACCAAGAGAACGGAGGAAACTCTCCAGTCTGTGCTCTCTCGCTGGGAGTTATGCGCCCGCTCTCATCAGCTAGGCTCATTTGCAACATCACATCCCTTTCAGTCCTCAGGTTAGCTACCTAAGACTGATTAGGCTGTTGCATAGCAACAAGATGATCCAGCTGTCCTTGCGCCCTTTGTTTTTCTAAACCAGCGAGCGGATCTGTGCTCTGTTTGTGCACGAGGCGGTTGAGCTGGCCAGCACGCAGCCGTGGCTCCACTTGTCCGTCACGTGTCTCGCTGACGAGGTCATTACCTAAGATAACTTTGCAAATGTCGACAACCTTGTTTTCTGTCTTTGAGGCCGTGAAGGATGTGGCTGCAAAAAGTTGGTAAGAAGTCAAAGCCAATTATCTGCCGCATGTTGGGGGGGTGCAGGCCTCACTCTTATTTCATGTGATGTTTGATGGTGTTTGTGTGTCTGATGAACTCTTTGAGAGAAATGAAGCCTGCAGGTAATTTTATATTCGACTTCATTCAACACAAAGACTCCCAATTTTCAGCCTCTTTTCGTCTTTATATCATTTCATTTAAGGCTGCTTAATAATGCAGAGATAAACAAACGGAGCCGCGTACTCGCCAGGGCATGAAAACTGTTGTTTCATGTCCTGTTATTTCCTGTTTTCTGCTCCAGTTGAAGCACTCGGCACCTCAGCGCCGAGTCGTGTTACTCGGAGGAAGGAAATCCATTAGACCCAAAGAAAAAAAAAACCGCAGCCGAACGACTTGCACTTACGGAGCGCTTCTCTCCTTAGCTAATCTACAAAAATCTCAAATGTTTCCCAGACACCCGTTTCAAGCCCGCCAACGCCAGCTGTGCTGTCACGTAAAGTTGCTCGACCGCCATCTGAGCAGCTTCGGGTTCGGTGCCTTGCTAAAAGGCACTCTGGCGTGTGGTGAAACAAACCGATAAACACGGGGTTGATGAGAGTTCACAAAGAGTGTAGAATAATTTTTTTTAAAAGCTTTTTTTTCTAATTGAGTACACTGAGAACATTCTTCAGTTGTTCAACTGTTATAAAGTCCGTTTACTGAGCAGCCTCCCCTTCAGGTGCGAAGGTGAAGTCTCTTTTACCTCACGGTCCAGGATTTAGGCCCAATCCAGTCCCAAATGCTTCGCCGATGAGGAGCTAAATAAGTGAAATAGTAATAAATTCAAATGAATTGATCCTCATCAGGTAGTCACCAGGATCAGGGTCATTAGTAGGAATTAAAATATTGTGAAAGCTGTTGTTTTAGGTTGGAGAGGTTCTGGTTCTGAGACATTTACAGACTTTGTCTGAAAATGCTGAGTTTGCGAACAGCGAAGTTAGTCATCATGACTGCTGATTTACACAAAGTCTTGCATCCATCCATTTTCTACACCTGCTGGTTGCTGTACAGGGTCACGGGGGTCTGCTGGAGCCCATCCCAGCTCATTACAGCCGATGTTTTTTTTTATTTTTAATACCTGGTGACTTGACAGCATACCACAAATATGCAGCCAGCTGGGCTTACTGGAAACTAATCCCCCAGCATTCCTAGACGTCAATCAAATCTTCTCCTTGTTTGATTTCTCTCTCTTGCTGTTGACAAAGTCAAATAAATGCCTGACATTACCAGGTCGTTGTCTCATGTATTATGCAGTAGTTTGCAGCCACATATGATGACATGAAACAAAAAAAAAAATAAAGTTGTGTGGTTGTTGCATTTCTTAAGGGGGCATCTTTAGTCCAAGCGGTTGGTGACGGGCTACAGGATAGAAATGGGATGAGGCCTTGCTCTTGTTTGGAGCTTTCTCTCCACTCCTCTGCTGCGAAGTCCACTGTAGCTCCGCCCACTAGTTTCACTGTCTCCGCCCACTAGTTTCACTGTCTCCGCCCACTAGTTTCACTGTCGTTGACCTGTGACATAAAACTGTAAAGTGATGCACAGGGAAAAACGACCGGGACGGGAATCCCAAAGCTGGATGGAGTTAAACAAATGTTCCTTAAAAATAAGCAAATATTTATTCAAATGAAACTGAAAACGACATTTTAACATGTAAATAAGATTCTTCCTCCTACTTTAAAGCAAAGTTTGCTTCTTTTTTTTTATCTCAGCGGCAGTGTTGCCTGATACCCAAAACCAAATTATCGTACAGAGAGCCTGAAATGGCCATATTTTGCATAAAATACTACAACGATGGCGATGAGGTAAAGAAGGTGTGTCTTTGTGAGACAAAGTGAGGATAAAATAAATAAAATGTGACAAAACACCAGATCAGTTACCAACAAATGAATCTGATTCCAAATCAGACTAATAGTAAATAAGTCATGAAGAAATACTGACGATTGATCTTGGAGAAGTGGAAATTATCGTACAAATACGATACTGCTCAGCGGCTCCCCCTGCAGGACTGAAAGGTTAAGGCGACTTTTACGACCCCCTTAGTGGGGACTGGTGAGGCCTAGATAAGAGCCCCTAAAAGCCACCATTTTTAACAGAGAAACAGAGCTGTGTTGCTTTAATTTGAGCCTTGACAGAGTTTTCACACCATCAGCACTTCTTGTTTCACCATCACACTCCTGATATCCTGACAGTAACGAGGACTTGATGCATGCAGAGCGATTCTGCCATCGTGGGCCTCGGGAACCTTTTCACTCCCCAGAACCTCTGCGGCAGGAACCAGATGATTCACCGGGACAGAGCAGGTGAACGGCGATCCGGGGAACAGGTGCGACGGCGTACCCCGCAGGCCTGCTGGAATCTCACGAGTCAGGGAGCTGATTGAACCCGGCTCTCGGTTTCCAGTGGATTGTTTGTTGTGTCACCGCCCCACTGTGCAGTGAACGCTGATGCTTACCCCGAAAAAAAAAAAGAAAAGAAAAGGAAGGGGTGAAAAGACGATATAAAGTGAGCCAGACGTACCGCTGCTGGGAGCTTAACAGTTGGTCTTCATCACTTCTGTGTTCCAAGTCAGCCAATTAGTGACAAACACGATTCCACGCAGCGCTGCTGCTTCTTATTAATTCATGACTGTTGCAGAGCGAGAATATGAAATGTCTGCTTGTAGAGATTACCATATAACTGGCAGATGCCTCTTCTAAAACAACAACAAAAAAAAGATCATATTCAGCTTGTGTACCTGTTGTTGTAATTCTTTTACATCTCCACGGGAAAAATATAGCTTTCCTACTGTATAATATCAAATCAGCCTGTGGAAGCTGTTATTTGTGGCCAGGCTGGATATCGGGAAGGCAAATAAATAAATAAATAAATTAGGCTCAGTTGTATTTGTAGCAGGACATGTCAGGTTCGGGTTTGGGCCCTGTAGACTCTCATTATTTTTGCACTGATGTTCAACAGTTTGACAAAGAGAATTTGACTGTGGAAAAGGCAAAAGTGTCTGGTTTTTTTTTTTGTTTTTTTTTCCTCTTACGGCAGCCTGTGATTTCCACGCAGCCGTGGGGGATTTGATTAGGGGCTGTTACCGTACAACTGCCGGTGATACTGCTCCGTTTCTGGCTGAAACTGTCACAGCAACGTCAACATGTTCAGCGCCCACAGGTACAGTACTAAATGTGAGTTCAGGTGGGAGTTGTTTCAAACGCTTTCAAGTAAATTATATCAGGGCTTCGAGGAGAAGCAAACACAGATCTGAGCAAGGCAGGTTAATGATTTCAAGTTTAAGACATCTCACCTACCCAGAAACCGATCTGATGTCCTCCAAGGAAGCAAAATGTCTGCTTTGTTTCTAGTTGATCTGTGCAGCCTGTTTGTGCTACGGCTGATAACTCAGTTGAATTAACTCTGGAAAACTGAAATGAGATGGCAGTCAACGTTTCAGTTAGAAAGCCCTGCCTGAGTCTTGGTTTGCTGTGTGTCAGTATGAAATTTCATTATCAGCCTTCTCTTTTCCCTTATTTTTATCCTGCAGCTCAGTGCAGCCTGTTCTCTGTCAACAATAGGACATAAATGTTTTTCTGAATATTTGCTTTGGGAAGGTCATATTTACTAATAGAGAACAGAGTAGAGCAGAGTTTGTGTATCTTTGTGGAGTACAAGGCTGTAGCCATTTCAGTCATCATGCGTGAGTAAAGTCGCAAAAAAAGAGAAATATTTCAGAATGTTATCCATTATAAGTACTAGGGTGCAGCCATTTTTATTTATTTATTTATATGAAATCTTTAGGGGACTATAGGAACTATTGTTTACGTTAACTTAAGAAATGCAGTGTACTAAGTGAACGGTAGGGGGCAACAGGGTCAAAAGTCGCTCGCGTGTTGTTTTAATACGTAAACGAAGAAAACGGGGACTGAAGGAGAACTATAGAAATACAGGCCTTAGATCGGTTTTCTACACCGCAATAAGCTATTTTTCCTTTCGTGTTTTCATTATTGAAAAATAATAAGAAGAAGAAGAGTAAACGCTTTGGTCTAACACATTATGTAACATTATTTTTACACAGTCTAATAGTTATAACGTTTATATGTTAAAATATTTCACTGTGATTTTAAAAAAAATCTTTTACGATAACCTTGTAAAATAAAACACATTTTCACGGTCATGCTAAGAAAAATCTCAAAATTGAATGGCTCAAGCCAAGATCGCGATCACTTCTATTCATTTGGATTCTATGTAGCAGACGCCGTATTGTTTTGATTAAGAAGATAATTTGAACAGGTACAGCTACGGATTACCCTGACTTCAGGTTAGTTTTGTCTGAGTGAATGTAAACTAAATATACATCCAACCTGTCATTTGTTAATATTTTAGTGAAAGAAGGAAGTTTTTATGTAGCCAACTGCCTGCCAAGTTAGCTTCACTGCTTGCTATGAGCACAGTTAGCAGTTAGCTCTGCGGTTTACTGTGTTATTACTGCAGCATTTCTTCAACTGTCGATAGTTTCCGTGTTTAATTAGTACGGTTTATAAAAGTCCTAATCAAAACATGTGAAATGTTACTACCGACAACCTCGGAGCCGAGAGCAGTTTTATCTGTCGACTGCTAAAGTTGATGCTAAGTGATAGCAACCTTAGCATCAGTTAACGTTTGTGATGCTAACCAGGAACTGTGTCATTTATCAGCTTGTTTTACGCTTTTAAATTTATTTAACAGACAACCAAGTGGGTAGTTTTAATATAAATATCTTATTTGAGTCAGGTAGTTGTTATTTCATCACATCAACTTTAATTTTTGCCTATATTAGGTGCTATAGTTTTAGACGAGGCTATAGAAATAATTAAATTATTTTTTTTATCTTATCAAATCTGATGTTGAGAGCTTATTATTATTGTTGTTGTTATTATCGTTGTTATTATTGGCATCTTTGATCTTAAATAATCTATCAAACTTGTGGGAATCGAAAGTTAAAGTATACATTAAAGTGTTTTGGCCTCAGACTTGATGGGACATGTGTGAAAATACTCTTTAGTTTTTAGATCTTGACATCAACATTTTTGGTAAAATAGAGTTTTGTTCCTACTTTTATTTCATAGGAATTTTCTAGATTTCATCTAATAGTACAGTCTTATTTATCTGACATTTTATTCCTAACAACACTTACAATACTCCCTTTTTTTAAATCTTATTTTTTATTTTACCTTTTCTGATTGCACTAAAAGATTTTTCTTTTGTAATCAGGGAATGGTGTAAATATCTTTATGGTATCTGCCACTGACACTTTTTTTTTAACACTAGGAACTCATACTTTAAATATTGGAAACATTTTGTATTTTGGTGAAATGTCATGTCACAAATTTCAAACCCTTTATAAGAACTAAAATCAAGCATTGAATACATATAACTTATAGACAAATGTTTAAAATATTGCATTATACTATTTAGTTATTTATATTTAAGTTAAAGAAAGTCCCTCTGTTGAGGTAACTTTAGGTTTCTGTAGTGATGTTGTTGAGAATAAAACCGGTTAGATGAGTACAATGGCTCTTATGCTCTTGGATTATGTAAAAGAGTTTTTATATTCCAAACACGTTAACATTAGAGCTGTGGTTTATCTTTTTTTTTTTTAAATCCAGAGTGCAATTTTGGATTATTTCCTCCAAGTTAAACACAGCACATGTTTGAGGTGAGCCCCAGCAGAGGGCGCTGCAGCACAGTCAGTTTCTAAAATATCTGGAGAGTAAAGGATGTCTGGGAATTTGTTCTGTTTGGTATTAGCATCTTTTTAGGTTTGGGCTAATATCTAAGCATCAGAATCTTACAACCCAACCTTTAAGATTTAAAATGAGAGGTTTCAGTCTTATTTTATTCAAATAATAGATGGGGATCCTTTTTGTTTGGTGAGATCAGTGAAGAAGGCATGAATAAATATGTTAATACTTTACTGGCCAGATTCACATACACGAACCAGGAGTTTGGCTTCACTTAACTCGCGCTCTCTTTACAGAGGATAAACTTCAGAATTTAAAACACTGCTGTTTGTTGAATTGTTCCTGAGGTTCTGATTTTTTTTTTTTTTTAAGAAAACCACATTTGTTTACTGTAGGGGTATCCTTTTTACCCCACAAAGATTGTCATTATCATCTCTGTGAAAGAGCTTTTTGTGGTGGACTTGGTGAAACCATAGTAAATGATGCCAGGAGGTGGGAACCGCATTCAGGATAAATGTGCTTTTTTTCCCAGGAAAGAGGTTAAAGGTTAAAACACATGGCATTGCTCTTATTTCAGAGCTTTCAAGTACCCTGAGTCATCAAACTGTTTAATTTTCTGCTCTTTCAGGTTGGTGTTTTTCTACTCTGGTGACCTATTTTTTTTTAAAGTGGCTATAAAAGTCAGAAATAACCGTGGTTCTTTCTTTTCTTGACGTAAATACTGTTAACAACAATGCCTCTTTACAGCTTAGTGACATCAGAAGTTCAAATGAAGAACGCTTATTTCTGCAGGGCTTTAGACTCTATGAAAATGGGCTAGAATATCGTCTGAAAAGTGAAGGTTATGTGACATTCTCGATAGTTTATGTCTAGAAAATGTGACCAACTATGAGCAATTATTGTGCCAAGACTTGGGAGAGTCAGATTGACATGAGATCCTGTTAAGGAACAGTCTATTTCCTGGAATTACTGCTGCCCTAGCCTCTGACTAAGTCCTGAAATGTTTAACCAATATTTAGACAGTCATGTATGTCTCATTTGGTTGCTTTAAACAGGGCAACATTTATTTTACCTAATCACTAACCATACTGATAATGAGACAAATTCTCATCAATCTTATGGTTTGATTTATTTATTTTTTTCTTTTCTTTCCAGATCTACCCCACATTCACAGACGTGATGGAAGAGCAGACAAGCACTCCTACAGCCAACACTGACAACAACAGCCAGAGAAATGGAGATGAGGTAAGAGGTTAACACACATGCAGTCATGGAAACAAAAAATCACTTCACCCTCTTGCAATTCAAAGGTTTTTAAAAACCTCTGAATTATTAAAAATTATCTGGTCCTTAACAGGTCTTAAAATGAGATTGATGAAATATCAGATTAACAAAACCACATGACATGTCATACCAATGTCATCATTCATTGAGAAAAAGCAAAAGAATCTGTGTGTGAAAGACCCCATCATTCAGTAGTTTGAAGAGACTCATTTAATGGTACCATTTTAAGTAATTATTTTCTGTATGATTTAAGTGTCTGACATCATTGTGGTTGTCTTACAAGTTGTTCTCCATGGACTCTCTAAACTCCTCCCACATTTGAGTTTGTGCCTCAGAAATAGCCAAAGCTGTGTTCCACTTGACCTCTCGGTACCTATCAGCTTCCACTGGAGTCCCACAGACCAAAAAGGCCCCATAGGACTTGGTCTTCAGCTTGATGGCCTTCAGCTTGATGGTATCCCTCACCATCAGCATGTTTGTGGGTTACCGCGACAACAGGCACCAACCATGTTACGTCCCTCAACAATCGAGGCATGTTCCACTCGGACTCGACACCACCTGCCTACTTCAGGATGTGGCTGAAGCTACACCGGAGATAGGAATTGAAGCTCTCTAACGGGGACAGACATTCCTAACAGACCCCTAGACTATGTTTGGGCCTATCAGGTTTGACTGGAGGGATCATCACACCCTTCCAGGCCCAACTGCCATTGCTCATGTGAGCACTGAAGTCCTCAAGCAGAACAAAGGACCCCCCAGCAGGGACAGTCTCCAGGATCCCATCCAAGGACTCCAGAAAGGGCAGGTACTTTGAACTGCTGTTTGGTGCACAAACAACACTCAGGACCCATACCTCCCATGCGTAGGAGAAGGGAAGCTACCCTCTCATTTACTCTCGTTTACTGGAGTAAACCCTAATGTACAGGTGCAGCGGCTCTCACCTTGGGCAACTTCGGAGTCCAACCCCTCTCAAGGAGACTGGTTCCAGGGCCGGAGCCATGTGTCTAGGTAAGCTTGACTATATATAGCTGGAACTTCTCAACCTCGCGCATCAGCTCAGGCTCTTTCCCCACCAGAACGGTGACCTTCCACATCTCTAAAGCCAGCTTCTGTAGCCAAGGATCAGACCACCAAGGTCCCCCCTTTGGCCATTACCTAATCACATCGCCCCTGACCCCTGTGGCCCCTCCCATGGGTGGTGAGCTCATGGGAAGGAAGGACCCATGTTACCACTTCCTGGAGGGAGCACGGGAGTTTGCCCAATCAGTCTACTTGTGCTTTGTGGACCTGGAGAAGGTGTTTGACTGTGTCCCTCATGGGCTTATGTGGGAGGTACTCCAGGAGGACTGGACTCTGCCAAGGATGCACTTTGTCACCCATTCTCTTCCTTACTTTTATGGACAACATTTTAAGACGCAGCCAGGCAGTGGAGCAGGTTCATTTTGGTAACCTCAGAATTGGGTCTTTGATTTTTGCAGATGATGTGGTTCTGTTGGCTTCATCAGACCATGACCTGCAGTTCTCATTGGAGCGGTTTGCTGAAAGTGAAGTGACTGGGATGAATCAACACCTCCAAATCCAAGACCATGGTCCTCAGCCGATAAAGGGTGAAGTGCCCTCTCCAGGTTGAGGATCAGACCCTGCACCAAGTGGAGGAGTTCAATGAGTTCCCTCCACAGGTGTCCGAATTCTCCCTTAGAGATGGTGTGAGAACTCCCACCTGGGAGGGGCTCAGAGTAGAGCCGCTGCTCCTCCACATCAAGAGGAGCCACATGAGGTGCTCCAGCATCTGGTGACGATGCCTCCTGGACACCTCCCTGGTTAGGTTTTCCAGGCATGTCCCATTGGGAGGACCCAGGACACGCTGAAGAGACTTTGTATCTTGGCTAGCCTGGGAACGCCTTGGGATTCCCCAGAAGAAGTGGTTGGGAAGAGGGAAGTTTGGGTATCCCTGCTGGGGCAACTGGCCCTTTATTCAACCCCGGATAAATGGAAGAAGACTGATACATGTACATCACTGTGGAAGAATTTCGTCCCACTCTTCTGTGCAACGTTCCTCCAGTTCTTTGAGGTTTGCAGGCATTTGTTGATGCACAGTTCTCACGAAGTTCCCTCCAGCATTTCAATCAGATTTAAATCTGGACTTTGACAAAGTCATTCCAACTCTACTTTCTTTTTTTATTTTTCCCGTATGCTGTGTTATAGATTTACCTCTCAGTTTTGGATCATCATCATGTTGAATGATCCAACTTCAGCCAAGTTTTAGTTGTTGGACTGATGGCCACACATCTGACTCCAGAGTGTTGTGGTATGCAAAGGAGGTCATGGTTGAGTCAGTGATTTCAAGGTGTGTAGGTCCTCTTGGTGATTCGTATCGCGGCCGGGTATCTTCAGTTTAGTCTCATCTTTCCAGAGGACTTGGTTTGACTTTGTTTCAGAAGTATTTCCAAAGATGCAGCGTTGGAAGGCTTAGCCATGCTGCCTGCTCTTTTGGTAGAGAAAAGGCTTCCTTCTGACAACTTTTTCGAACAAGCCAAAGTTTTTCAGTCTTTTTATAACTGTACATTCATGAACTTTAAAGCTTAGCATGTCAACTGAAGCCTGTAGAATCTGAGCATTTCACAGCCTGACCTTTGGGTCAACTTACTGGGACATCCTATCCTGAGGAGACTGGCGGCGGTCTTGAATGGTTTCCCCCTGTTTCTTTTCAGAAACCTCGACGTGGCAGCTGGACCAAAGGGAGGAAGAGAAAGAAGCCAATGAAGGACAGTAACGCACCCAAAGCTCCCTTAACGGGCTACGTCCGCTTCATGAACGACAGACGGGAGCAGCTGCGAGCGGAGCGTCCTGACGTGCCCTTCCCAGAGATTACAAGGATGCTGGGCAGCGAGTGGAGCAAACTCCCCCCTGAGGAGAAGCAGGTCAGTGAAGAAGTGT
Organism: Zenarchopterus dispar; assembly: GCA_028564865.1. Classification (NCBI taxonomy): domain Eukaryota; kingdom Metazoa; phylum Chordata; class Actinopteri; order Beloniformes; family Zenarchopteridae; genus Zenarchopterus; species Zenarchopterus dispar. Next base: position 15,445 of record JAOWBL010033271.1, read on the forward strand.
CAGACAGGGTGAGACACCAGGTGTGTGACTGTGAAGAGAAATGTCTCAAAACATTTTTCATCTCTCAAAGCATTTTTTTCCATTACCTGCAAGATACTTTCACGCAGTATCAGTAAATACTCGCCTCGATGACTAAAGCAGGTTCTGAGAAAGCAGTGGAAGGAGATGAAGAGATTAGAGACAAAAGGCAGGAGTGGTGAGCAAAAAACAAACGCAGAAGATTTGATATTGGCTCTCAGTTATTGCAGCAGTCGTGCACAACAGGACTGAATAAAAATGCACATTTCCAACTCGTCAGCGCTTAAAACCGTCCACAGTGAGATCTGGAGCCAACAGAGACTTTTATCTAAGTTTTTACTGTGCAAAAAAAACAGCAGAGGAATGAAAGCCTGTGGAGTCCACAGTGTCAGCTGAAAAAACACTCCCTCATGCATGACCATGTTTAGTATCTGTCTGATATCTTTTTACATCTTCTGTTGTCATAATTTGATGATATCGTCATTCTGTGTCCTGGTTATTTCCCCAACTGTGATGCAAGATTAGATAAAACGCACGTAAGGCCATAAGCTCATGTCTCCCCGCTGAAAATGTGTCTTTGGAACTTAGACCCCATTTGAAGAAAATGAATCGACAGCATTGTAGTAAATTTATTCATTACAGCCCGTGGCATGACATTCAGTTCTGGATTCTTGAAATACTTGATGTAATAACGACCTCCGTGTTTACTTTTCATTTCTGTAAAATTCCCCAGGAGTGTCTGATTGCAGAATATCTCTATCTTATCGAAGTATTCGTGCTGCTCAAGGTCATTGTGTGGGACTTTTTCCAGCCTGTGTTTCCAGAGGAGACCGAAAACTCGGAGGATGTTTTCTTTTCAGGTTCAGCGACCCGATGGAGACCTGATCCCTCCGATTCGGCCCACTTTATTTCATACAGTTTAAATACACATAACCTCTGAAACGTCTCAGGAAGTTCTGTTACCTGATGTGTTTTCTGCTAGAGGAGTTAATGGAGTAGTTTATTAACTACAGGAATGACGG
>JAOWBL010033271.1:18328-28977 GCA_028564865.1 Zenarchopterus dispar
ACACTCGTATTTAAAATAATGGAGCAGCCATCGTCATCATTAGGCAGCGTCATAAATAAGAAAAAGACAAAAAAACAATCTTTTTTCCTGAATAATAAATTCGGATCAGCCAGCTCTGCCTGTTGCCTCTGGAGTAAGTCTCTAGTGGGAGTTATTGACACCAGCTCCACCATCTCACGCTGCTGTCGGGGGTTTGCAGGTTCTTGTTTTAGTCTGTGGGAGATCCACTGAAAGCTGGAGGGATCACTAAACATGGAAAACTGATCACGCTCCCCGAAGCAGCTGTTCAGTACCATGGAGTGTCCGTGGGTCGACCCACTCACTGTGGAGGCAGAAGAAACCACACTGAAGGCTACCAAAGACCTCCAAATCCTCCATTTTTATAAAGAACTGTGATATTAAACTTTCCTTTTTAAACAGACTAATTTTATGTTCGAGATGAAGCGCAGCGGAATAGTCGTCCCCCCCCCCAAAAAAAAAAAGAAATCTTCAATCCAATAAAATGTTAAAATACCACAGAGTCAAATCAGAGCTAATGTCTGTTATGAGACGTAGCGAGCCTAAACTTTAGAGAGCAAAACAAGTTAAACTGAAGCAGTTTTGAGTTCAAAAGGAATCTAGATTTTTTGGTATCAAAGCTGTGAGCGAGGAGCAGCGTCGGAGGAAACTGAGGAGCGTTCACGGCCACCACTTCTGACATCTGGATATCTAGTCATAAATGTAAAAGCACTAATCTGGTTCTGTGTGAGCGAGCGGAGACCATCAACACTCCTCCTTTCACACCTGTTGACTTTGCACGGTGTCGGTCGCTGACTTGTCCAGACTTGTAACCACATAGCAGCAAGCAACTATTTGGTTTGTTTTTTGTTTTAAACCAAGCAACTATTTGTGCATTCCTGCACAAACAATCCTTTTTTTGTACACATACAAAGTTAAAATCACCCAGTTTTGTCTGTAGGGATCCAATCCCAACGTATCACTTGAGTGGAGGATATTTTTGAGCCTTTTAAGAGGCTTAAAATGGCAGTTTATTCTGATGTTTCTGTTTGATCGTTTTCCATTTTAATCCAAATACTTTGATTCAGTGTTTTGTTCTCGAAGAAAAGTTTACACTCATGTAGTAATAGACAGGGCTCATTTCACTCCAGAACTTTACTTTAAAACAGGACAAGAGGTTTTTGTTGTCTCACACACACACACACACACACACACACACACACACGAGGTAAAGGCATCAGTTTAAATGTAAGTTATATTTGATTATTTTTAGGAAGCGCCGCCACACTCGTGCGGTCCGACTTTTAGCATATCCAATCAGATCTCAGTCTGTCGGACTCGCCGTTTACATCACAGACTGACCGCAGGCGATCTGAGCTGACCTGGTTGCTATGGTAACCAACAGACATAAAACAAATGTAAACAAACCAAAATGGAGGGTGCTAAAGGGTCTTCTGTCCCACAGAGCTTGGCTTCGTTCCGTGGCGCCACGGTGTAGATTATGTCCAAGTTACAAGAAAATGGCTGAGTACTAGTACTTTCTAGTACTTTCTGGTACTAGTACTTTCTAGTAACATGATTCCGTGTACTCCAGTGACAGTGTCTGCTGGTTTGTTAGATCAGCAGGTGTTTGGTCCAGTCGGGTCAGCTGACGCTTGATAACCGTTTCATCCATCACTCTGGTAGACATCGTCCTGGTTTCTGTCCCAAACCAGAGACAGGACGGTCCAGACTCATCTGTCCCGATCTGATTGATCCTGCGTTTTCAGACCACCTCCGTGTGTGGTTTGAATCAGATTTTTTTGTTTTGTTTTGTTTTTTAAATCTGACTTCCTGTGGTTTTTTCTATCAAAAATAAATCTCATTTTGATAGAATGTGAACAGTATAAAAGTTGGATTTTAGCCTGGCATTGGGAACATTTCCTAATAGAGTCAAGACAGTCATGATGGAGGGAAAAAACATAAGACCAAACAAGAGTAAGTCTTACTGTCATGAAAGGAACCTCGAAACAACAACAAAAAACCCAGCCTGTGTGTGGACCTGCTGAGCTAAAACCACCAGAAATTCCTTTAACTGTAAATTTGTGAAACCCTTTTTGGTATTTTCTCACCCAGGAAGGGGAACGTGTTGCGTTTTCGCTCCTCTTACACGAGCACGCTAAAAGCTCATGGCTGATTAACTGACGCTGGGCTAATCCGCTTTGGAGCCGCGGTTCTGATCTAAACACTGGCTTCTGCTAAGCATCTCATTGATTTTTGTTAAGTTCTGCATGTAATTAAGAGATTTTCCCTTTGCAGCTCTTACAGAGAACTCTGAAGTGTTGCAGCCAAGGTGAATGAACGGGAAGCGGCACTCCGGCGGGGATGTCGTTACCCTTCTGGACTTCCAAGGACAGCGTTAATTCCATTAATTACGGAAATGATGACGCGTTGTTAGAGCGGAGGGGATGAAACCTGCGTTGCAGCTGGCGCTTCCACTCGGAAACACAATCTTATTTTGGATTTATTACAAACATTTCAGAGCCTTCAATATCTCAGAAGTGCGAGTAATGAAATTACCTGTGCCTCCGCATTCCTTAAACTGGATCCCCGTATTTCCCTTGTGGCCTGATATAAAATCAATTAGGAGCCCACCCACAGCTCAGCTAGATTAATGAGCGCATCTCAGCGGCGGCGTCGTGTGTGGCGGTGTGTTTTTTTCCCTGCTTATCTCCTCCCTGATGTCTCTGGCTGTTAACAGAAAGACGTGGAGGGGAAGGACAGGACTGTGTTCGACATCCCGATCTTCACCGAGGAGTTCCTCAACCACAGCAAAGGTAACGACCACCACAGCAAGCCGCCATTTCCGTGGCTCTTTCAACTTCTCCGTTTGTCTGTTTCTAAACGTTCCTCTTCAACCTCCGAGGACGTAATCATCACCGAGCAGTCCACTGGCCTCAGAAAACTCCCAGAACAAATCAAGTATTGATTCAGACCCCTGGGGTCCACCCATGTGCCCGTTTCTCATCAGCGCGAGAAGCCGAGATGCGGCAGCTGCGTAAGACCAACATGGAGTACGAGGAGCGCAACGCGGCCCTGCAGAAGCACGTGGAGAGCATGCGCGGGGCGGTGGAGCGGCTGGAGGGGGACGTCATGCAGGAGAGGGGCCGCAACGGGCTCCTCCGCCAGCACCTGGAGACCCTCCGCCAGGCGCTGGCCTCCAGCTTCTCCGCCGTGCCTCTGCCAGGTGAGAACAGCCAGAACCAGAGCCACGCCATGACCCCCCAAGCCCGCCTTAACAGAGCCGGTTCCTGGTCCCTCTACTGGACTCGGGAAGCTCGGCAGGAATGTGCCAAGTATTCCACGTCCTCTCAGTTTACTGGGTCGAACTGCATGAAAACGACTGTTTGTTTCTTTAAGACAACGTAAACAGTCGCTTTGGTTTTAACGCCAACCGTTAAAGAGCTCAGGTTTTCCAAATTTTCATCAATGTTACACTGTAAAATAAATTCAAATAAAAGACCACTTAGGCAGCTGTATTAAAGTGTATTTGAACGTTTTAGGTCTTTTTTGTCAACATTAAGACCCCGACATCTCCACTGGTTAATAAAAACCAGGAGCCGCTCGGCTCTAATGGAAGCTGCCAAAACATTCCTGATGGAGCTCCCTGAACTCATTATCTCCTGTTTCTGGCCGAACGGCGCGAGTTTGGAGGAATGAGCCCACATCTGGCTGGGATCCGTTCGGACTGTTGGGTGTGACAAACAGAAATATCATCCAAAAGCTTCAAGATAAACGTGTTTCCCATTATCCCTTGTTCCGTCTACAAAACGCTTTGTGTCGGTTGGCTGCTGAAGGCCGGACTCGTTCTCCGAGCAGCTGTCCATGTTTTAATGTTTGGACCATTTAGAATTCCAAAATAACATTTTATTATTATTCCTGGCCTTGGTGTACAGTCATCAGTCCATGAACTTAAATGCTTATTCAGGTATTTTTTAATGCAGTGTGAGAGGGGTATATGTTTAAAAAAAAAACAAAACATATTATTTTACAAGCTGGTGATTATATTTTAGCACTATTTCTTAATAAATTAGAGATGCACATTATGACCTTGTTCAGACTTGGTATTAACTTTGTGTCTGGGACATCAGATTGTAAGACTGAGATATAATATATTTACTTCCAATTCAATACTATTATAATTATTATTCAAGTTGAACTACAAGTCTGACAATTCTTTGATTATTTCAACTCCATATTAAGATTTCTTGTGATTTTAGGTGTCACTTTTGACAGTAAACCTGGTAAAAAGTTCAATCATGCACTTCTGTAAACTATATTTTAACTACTTTTACAAATGTATAAAAATGTCATTGGAATAGAATATAATGTATGGAGTGGTGGTTTTTATTTCATGCATGTGGTAAGAATGCTTTTGTTGTAAAATTTGACCAAAAAAATCATTTTAGAATCCTGGGCTTTACTGCATTTAATAATAAAAAATAAACAATAAAATGAGGCCAAGAAAAAATAATAAAGTGTAGTTAAAGTCACTCTATGTAGCAGTAACACTTCTGACCACATGAGGGCAGCATATCACTAGAATGTTGCCATGTAGGTCCCTGACGTAAGACCATAAACTAAAAAACAATGGAGGAAGCATTAGGTCACATGACCCATCAGTTTTTCAAGAGCGTTATTGAAGCCCCTTTTTTTTGTCATAAGGGGTGTCACCATAACGCCCACCGTATATCAGTTAGATTTAACGGGTGGTTGCTTTGCTAAGCAGCGTAGCATGATGATTGTGGATGAGGAAATTATACAGGTTGTTCAGAGTTGTCGTAGACGTGAAATCAAACAATTGAGACCAAAACGGGTTTTTGAACCAGGCTGTAAATATGTTTATTTCTCCTTTAAAGTTGGACATTTTAACATGGCAGTCAGTGGAGGTTGACTCACTTTTACGGCCAGCATCTAGTGGCCAGTCGAGGAACTGCGACGAATCTTTCTCCCACATGAGACTCAACCTTGAAGTTAGATGAATGGCGCTTCCCTAAGACGTAACAAAGCCCACCTCTAGCGAGATAAAGTGGTATAACTTATTTCAGTTTTGTTGGTGGCTCTTTTGTATACACAGCAGGTGTTTGTGCCCCCATGTGGTCAGAAATGGTATTGCTTCAGAGGGGGGCTTTATATTTTTTGGAAGTGTATGATTGGATCCCAAATAAATACACAGCCTGTGTAACACGACATTTAATTTTGTCAACTGTGGGGAGAAAAAAAAGCAAATTTATTCAGTGACCTGAACCATGACAGTGTTTAGAAAATTACATGTTTCAGATTCACATTTATTTAGCAAACATTTCAGTAAACTCTGAATGTCCGTAACACATCAAAGCACCAGACTGGTTTAAGAGTTTCCTGTGAACACTTCTGACTCCGAAAACTCTGACGTCACACCTTTGTGGTCTTCCAGGCAGCGGCGAGACCCCCACCCTGGAAACCATCGACTCCTACATGAAGAAACTCCACACCATAGTTGTCAGTAACCCTCAAGAGCACGACAATCTCATCAACACCGTGCGAGATGTCGTCAACCGCCTGGACAGGTAGTCCTTTCTCTACCTCAGGATGTTTTTTTTTTTTTTTGTTAGATTGACGTGTTGTATTTGAGCTGTTTCTGCAGTGGTGGATGTTCCTTGTGTGAGTTTATCCTGAATTCTGGGTTCTTGGTCTTTTCCTCTCGTTCGGAGCAGATAATCGGAGTTCAGGCGGCTTTCATCGACGCTCCGGGTCGGCGCTTCACTCCCTAACGTTTGTTCTTCTCAACTTGAGTCATAAATAATGGTTATTATTACTCTGAAATGATCATATCTCCTCTCATATTTATTTGTTATTTTTAAGAAACAATAACAGTCGTTTACACTTGTTTTGATAAGGCTGTAGTTATTTTTAAAAAAAAAAAAAGCTCTTGTGCTCCATTTTCATCCAACGTTTCTACGAGACACTTCCACAGCAGGACCAAGACGTAGTTTTTTCTTTTGTGTTAAAAATATCTGACAAATATTGTTCAGCAGTCGGTCCTTTTGTCATATTGTGTTGAATAACAATGTGCCATTATTATCATTATTATTATCATTATTATTATTATTATTATCCTTTTCCAGTGTGAAAATGTTTGTATTTTCAATAAACGTGTTTTCATCACCTGAAGTTAAAGTTTCTTTAGACAAATGTGCAGCATGTTGAAAGAATCTAACCTTAAACTGAATATTAATGTTTCTGTTCCTTTTCACGCAGCTGAAGATTTTACATTTTTGTAAATATATTGAAAATAAAAAACTTGAATCCCTCGTTTCCAAAATATCCGCTATATCATCTAAAAGTCTCCTCCATCGTCTCAGGCGTGCTGAGAAGGTTCTGTTGGGTCCGAGTCGAGCTGAACTGGGCTTCTGATGGACTTTGAGCTCATGTTCATGCAGAAGCTGTCTGGACTGGAAAGATCGGATCTTTGTGGTTCTCCGCCTGAACCGTTGTCCCGGCTGGTGATCTGGGAGCTTCCCTTCATGAACTTCCCTGTTTTGGGTGTTTATCTGACACTTTCTCCGACTCCCACTGAAGGATGATTCCTCTTCGTGCGTCACAGGAAGAGCTGACAGACGTCTGGGCTTTTACAGTAAAACTCAACAGTTTCATCATCCCACCCCCCACCCCCCACCCCACCCCGATAACTCAGTCTGACTGACTCCGTTTCCTGATCAGTTTCTTAAATCTTGCTTTCGCTGCTCGCTCGGGAACACTTCGAGCCCCAGAAACTGTTTTTTTTTTTCATTGAAGCTCCTGTTTGACATGCAAGGATGGATATTATTGGTCAGATTTTTATTTTCCACGTCCAGACACACTTCATGAGAAATTTGAAGCAAAGTTCTGAACAAATTAGGAGTCTCAGGGTTTGTTTGTTTTTTCTTATAAAACCAGCAGAAATTTGTTTTCTGTTTTGTCTGAGTGGGTTATTGAACATCAAAATGAACAAAATAGAATATGTATTCTTCAGTCCACTATAAATACGATTTAAAAAAGATGTCACATACTAATTCATACAGCCTTTGAGAGTCAATAAACTTTAATGTCCTGCCTGTCAGTCAAGCTTCAACACAACAGATTCTCTTATTTGGAGGTTTGAAGTGAATGTTTTCATTTTGAAGTGTGAATAGTCAAATTAGAGAGATGGTGTAATGTTCATCTTTGTCTCAAACCCGAGTCCTGGACATGTTTCCCAGCATCCCCCGCCTTGATGACACACTGATGATGACCATCAGAATCAGGTCTGGTGCTGATACATCCAAAACATGCAGGTTCTCAAGGACTGGAGTCCGGGACCCTGTTCTCGGTTCCTTTTAGAAAGAGTAACCGCGTTAACTGTTTACCATAAAAACACTCCAATAAGAGCAAGGTTAAAGTTTGGGTTAAAAAGAACATAAAAAAGGGCTTGTTTCAAAAAAAAAATTAGACTATTTAGATAGTTTTAAGAATTCTAGTTAATTCTTCTTACCACATTGGCAAAGATCTGTTTTACTTGAAATAAAGCAGTTTTGACTAGATTTATGGAATATAAAGATTATTTGTAGAGGTTTTTTGTTGTTTTTTAGTGTTCAGGGCTTTTGTTGTAATTCTGATAGTTTGCACAAGTTTGATCTGAACCAACATTTACGCCAGTTTAATGTAGTTGTCGATGGCTAAAAATGCCAAAAAGTCCACATTTTTGTATATCTTGGATGCAGCGTGGGATGTGAGAATCCCGCTACCTTTTTTGGAGTTGTTGAGCTTTGAAGTGCTGGAGTCATCTTTCACGTGCACTGCTCTGTGTAGGACTGAAGATCTCATTCATGCAATGAGCCTAAAGCCAAAAACTGTCCAAAAAAAAAAAAAAACAGTAAAAGGGGGGCACAATAAACCCTGATTGTTTTTTCCTCTTGTGGTCAAGTTGACCCGTTTCACTTGTCTGTTTCCTGGTAAATGAGCAGAAAACATCTGGAACCCAGACGCAGCCCGCCGCAGTCTCTTCTGTCGACAAAGAGTCTCAGAGTGGAGCACCTCCTGCACCTCCTCGCCGAGGCCGAGGCCACATTGTTGGCCGGCGTCCTGCCCGTGGAGCGGAGGGTTGACATGAGGACAGCGGGGTCGGCTCCAGCAGAGAGCCACAGATCCTGGACCAGAGGAGGGAGGCGGTGACTCAGTGGAGGGAGGATGAGTCAGGCGTCATGTGCTGAACTGGCACTCGCTGGTATCGATGTCCTGAGTGGCTTCTGTTCCTACAGTAACATGAGCTTTTATGGTCAAATACATCTACCTTTAGTCAGACAGGCAGGTTTAATCCAGGGGGCTCTGGCCTCATCAAGTCAGCAAATAAACATTAGAAATATCATTTTAATATTTGAACTTGTGGTCTAGACCTGTGTGTTAACTTTAAGGTGTTGTGGGATGCTGTCACTGGGATGGGATGGGACTATTTACAGTGAAATAATTACTGTTTGTATCCTGTTAAACCTTTAGTTGAAGGGGGGAGGGGGGTGTACAGGAACCTAGATGATGGATGCATAAATGCAGAAAGATTTGCGATGGAAGCTGCACTTTCTTTTCATTAGACTGTTATTTCTGTCAGCTGAAGAAGAAGTGAGTGTGTTGCTTCAGGATTACTCATCTGTTTGCTTTAACAAGAGGATGTGCCGTCTCACAGCTCCACTTGGCTCCATAATAGGGAGCGCCGTCACTTCTCTTCCTCACCGTCAGGGACGGCAGCATCTTCTCCCAAGCCTGGGATGAGTCTGCTCAAACTCCACTCATCCGTCCCAGGAGCCCCGCTTCATCTTTGAGTGGCAGATCCGAGACTGATGTGAGTCAGGGCTTTTAGTTCTGGTTTTGTTTTGTTTTTCTGGACATTTCTCGTCATGCATATATGCTGTGTTCCTCCGTTTCACAAACAATCAGAAGCAACGGAGAATATAACTCTGCAAATTTGTCTTTTGTTTTTTGTTTTTGTTTTTTTAAATCGGGCTGGAGAAGGGCAGTATTCTGGGCATGGCAAAAGAGGAAAATGAGAGTCATTCTTCCTTTTCCTTCATCCATTCACTCCCCGCCGGAAAATCCTTGGCCTCAGTGCCCGGGACCCGGGCAGTGAGGAGGACAAAACAACGCCTGGAATGTGTAAAAAACCCTTGAGTCATTCCCACATGTCATCTGGCTCAGCTCCTCCTCCTCTTCTCAAAGTGTGATGCCTTCAGGTTCTCCTTCCAAAATCCCGTCCAAGTGAAAAGACCTCGCCAACAACTGTTCAAGCCTTTAAAACTTCAGTCACTGCTGTGAATAATTGAATAAGCTCATTATTATAAAACGTCGCTAAGAACTCTGGGAATTAAACAAACAAACTGGTGAGAAAAAAAGTGGTCACGTTTAGCTTGCATTCAGTTTGCTTTTGATGGGATCAGGCTGTTTCCGACAGGACCTGAAGGCAGCGGGAGGAGGGGGGCTTCTCTTCTTCTGGAGTGGTCATTATCCCTCAGCAGAACCGGTGTGTCAGTAAAAGTCCACGGAGTTCAATAACCATCAAAGGCATGTTTCCACTGTGGTTTCCAACTAGAGTTCAGAAAATCGGAGGTGCTTGAAGTAAGTGTGCGCTTTGAACATTGATCATTTCACTTTTGGAAACTCAGCAAAACATCATTGAGATGCATAAATGCAACATAAGTGACTTTATAACAGTACTGCATTGGTATATGTTGATATGGAAGGGTGGCTCGTCCAGGCTCTGATAACTAGCGTGGCGTCTGAAGACTGACTAAATATTTTTATCTGAAATGAATAAATAAATAAATAAATAAATCTAAAAGATACAGCAAAGTGACCACAAAGACAGATAAAGAGAACAACACAAAGAGAACAAGAGGTACATAATCAACACGATAATAAACATGAACTTCAGCTACATGTGGACTGCAAGGTTTCCATAGCAACCAGGACCTACAACGTTGGCCTGAATAAACTGTGTTTGGAGAGAAATAAAATGACATTTTCATTTGTAGCTATCTAAACGAAAACTTTTCAGTAATTCGTTGGGAAACACTGTCTTGGGTGTGAGTGGGGTTTTCTTGCAGGTTTAGAAAGACAGAAATTCTAAGTTTTCTTGCGCAAATGTGCAAACTGATAATGAAATTCTTTTTTCTCTTTTTTTTCTAACTTCAAAAACATTTTTGTTAGCTCACTAACTTTATTTTTCTTGCTCAGTTGGAATTGAAATGTTAGATTCACACCTCTAGCCTGCTTTCTTCTTCAAGCAGCACAAATGACTTTTTTCCTGTTAATATATTGGATTTGTTTCCATCTGAAGGAATATTTGCTTGGGGCAGCTCGGCGGCTTGGTGGTTAGTGATGGTGCCTCGTTGCAGGAAGGTTCCCGCAAGAGGTCCTTCTGTGTGGAGGCTGCATGTTCCCCGAGGCCTTGCGTGCGTTTTCTCCGTTTCGTTTTCGTCCAAGACGATGTGTGTCAGGTTAGCTGGTTATTCTAAAGCGTCCTCAGGAGTGAATGCGAGTTCATGTGGTTGTTTGTCTGTAGGTTTCCCTGAGGTGGACTGGTGGACCCGTGACCCTGAATAGGAACATGGATGGATGGATGGATG
>JAOWBL010033280.1:0-28974 GCA_028564865.1 Zenarchopterus dispar
ATCTATCTATCTATCTATCTATCTATCTATCTATCTATCTATCTATCTATCTATCTATCTATCTATCTAGCTATCTAGCTATCTATCTATCTATCTATCTATCTATGTTCAAAGTTGTGTTATTATTATCATTAATATTAAGAAAGCATATACATTTTTGATATATTACAAAAATGTATATGTACATTTTTGATATATTACAAAATAAACCCTGCAAAACATTCCTGTTTCGATATATATATATATACACACACACACACATATATGTATATGTGTGTGTGTGTGTGTGTGTGTATATATAAACACACACACACACACACACACATTTGGAGGTGAAATATAAGCTGATTGATCCTGTGGTTGATAGTCCAATTTAGTAATAGTATAGTATAGTTTTTGCTCCATCTACTGGTAAATTGAGGAAACAAATATCCGAGGGAGGCTATAACAATCTGTATTCTATATAACTGATTTTACTATTTTAAGGCTTGTATTTTATGCTTCGTTGTTGTTGCTGTTCTTTTCTTTTCTTTCTTTCTTTTTTTTTTGTTAACTTAACATTATAATTCAAGCTATTACTTTAGGAATAGTTAACAACAGTAGTCTGGCACAGTGATTGACGTAAGCCTTTTACCAATAACGAACGTCGCCAATATCTACAGTCCCGCCCACATAATTGTGTCGGTCCAATCATAGAGCTTAATCTGGCGGGACGGGGCGGGGCGTTTACATCCCCGACAAAAGGTAACAGGTTGCACTCCCAGCAGCATAATGAACTTTACGCTGCGGTGAATTTCTTTGGAGTTGTTTTTTTCCATTCGTTTTCTGTGTGGATTTTGATGGACGTCTGTGTAGACATTTGAAATATCATCTACATACGGGAAGGGAAACGCCAAAGAGGAGCAGAGGGATAATTTCATTGGAGAGGTAACTTTTCGGTTGGATTTGGGAACTCTCTTGTCATAGTCAGACGGCTAAACCAGACAGACAGTCGCAGATTCCCAGACAGTTACAGACGCTGTCTGCGGGATTTTATGGTGCTGTGGGAAACTCATTTCCACGATTAATCGGGTAAACGTGTTATTAGTTTGAACAGTGGCGTGCTACCGTGGGTTTTTATGTATGTGCCAGTGGCAGCACACGATGACGTTTCGAGAGAAAACGGTTCACTTCCACCTAACTTTACTTCACAGTAACGTTTCTGTGTTCTGTGACGTGAAATAACGTGAAACAAGGCTGCAAGTAGACTGTAAGATTTTGATCTAATAATTTTAATGCTGTTGTTACATTTAAACTTTAAATAAGACGTTGTCTTCGTGTATACACCTGTGCTATAAGGTGTATATTATTGAAAGAACATGGGAAGCAGTGTGACGTTCACGCTCCAAATCTATGTGGGATATTAAAGCTTTGAAGCTTTTTTTATTTTTTTTACTACTCCTCTGTAGAAGAAAGGAGCTCCTCACAGCTCAAATGAAACTGATGATAAGCAGCAGCAGATTACAGTGCAGAAGTGGGGAAGGGCTCGTGGATTGCGTCGTGAATTTCTCTAATAATAGCACATAACCCGCCATGCCTCTGAGTTTCATTCTTAGTTAAAGACTCTAGGAAAACTGAACAAACAGGCTAGTCCAATGTTACACGTGCAAGCAGGTTAAAACGCTCAAATGAGAAACGAAATTCCGGATATCAACTACTCTTTTTAGTCTGCTCAAGTGTGTAAGAGGAACAAGTGTCAGGAATGTGAGGGGAGAGGGAGAGGCATGTACTCCTGATGTTTGTCATTTCTCTTCTATATTAAGGAGCTCTAAAGTCCAGCTTTGTCATGCCAATAAACTACTTTTGAAAAGAGTAATAAATGGCTTTTTGTCTGAGGGTTTAGAAAAGAGAGTTTGAGCAAGTGTCAAGAGAGGAGAAGGATCTGGTTTCCTGTGGAGAATGTAATTGAAATGAAAATACTGAGAACCAAAGGAGTCTTACTTACACTTTCACACATGTGCTTTCCAACTCATTTCATTTTGAATAAAAGGGGCAGGTTGCTCCTTCACACTTTGCACTTTCAGTAAACTGGCTCTCAATGTACAAACTGTTTCCTTGCACCTTTAGTCTGTTATGGCATCACGAAACAGTCAGCCAGTCAGAAACCTCTTTGCCAACAGGAGAGTTCAGTGGATGCTTTGTTCATTGTACGTATTTAAGGCAGCATGTATTAAATGTTGCATGCAGTCAGTCCACATAGCTCGACATAAAAGATCACTAAAGGAGTCCAAGGTGGATAGCTTCCAGATAGCTTTTACAGTCTGCATAGAAGTTTCGTCTCTAGTAACCTTTACCCTTTCTGTTTACTTTTAAGAGCAGTCCAAAGAGATGATGATGTGATTACACCTGAGTCAGCCGAGGCACTTCCACACATTGCCACTTCTCTCCTGATTGGTTGTTATCTTCTAATTCTGTTTTTCATTCCATCTCAGATCTTAACAGAGAGGGAGCTCTGATTCAATTAACAGCGCGAGAATTCAATTTGAGGCCAGAGGCAGAGGGTCCATCAGCATAGCGGCAGAGTAGTGACTGGCAGAAGCTCTGTGTACACTGGAGGAAGAAAGCCTCAAAGAGCTGATCCATCCTTTATGTCCCTATTAGTGGTTGACCAGTATTTGTTTTTTGATGGACGATGCTGATGCGGAATATTTAATAGAGCGGAGGGAGCAGAACCAGTGTATAATGGTGTTTTCTTTTTTCTAGCTAATAAAGCATGACAATAAAATGATGAGGCAGATTCAGATTCTACTCTTAAATGAACATTTAATTAACAGTGTTACACTTCATTGTTTTTTTTATGCCCAAAATACATCAACTCTACACTTTCTTTGTTGCACATTTGACTTTAGATAAAATGTCAGCCAAATAAATGTCCACAGGGATTAAAAAAACATAGTTTCACTATCAAAGGAACTGGTACTTACAGATGTGCTGTCATTTTAAAAAAAAATTATTATTCTTTAGTCTGTGCTCCTCATGAAGTAACGATTGGCCAGTCTCCAAATTGCAGTGTAACAACTGTGATTAATTATGTTATTGTGGATGTTGGGTCACTTTAACAACACTAAGATTTACTCTTGCTCTGTTACCTTCGTATTTTCTCTTCTGTCATTTCTTTCTTGGGTCTCTTAATTGCTGTGATGTCTTTATGATGTCAGCTGGTTACGTCATTGTTAATGTGTGATATGTCACACCCGTTTCACTTTGTTTGTGTCCACTTGCGTTTGAAAATATGTAATCCAGTAGATTTGAATGCTACCATTACAGACTCAAATCAGAGAGGAATTATCTGGTCTCCCCGTCTTTACCTCTAACCAGCTTGCACCATGCTGTCATCATCTACCTCTGAACAGTTAAGGAATGAGCCTTCATTTGCAAGTGACACAGATTTGTTTGTTTAGTTAATGTGAGGGAGAGAAGGAACAGTGAGGTGGCGTTTGCATTCTCAGAATTGCTGCCCTTATTTTCCGCCCCACATCAACTGGACAATGAAATGCCCCCCCCCCCCCCCCCCCCCAGCCGTCCCTCTGAGCTGGCAGTGTGCTCTTCCTCTGACACAAATAAAATATTAAAACTGATGGAGAAAAAAAATGCAAATGAATGGACATTCGGCGAGGAGGAAAAATGTTTCTGCTCTAGAGTCACTTTCCTATAAGTCAGTCTAGCCTGACTCCACATATTTATCCACTTCAGACAAACTCATCTCATCATGTTGATGGATATTATTGAGTTTCTCATTCAACATGTCTATGCAGCAGTCACCAGGGCATGACATGTTTGCTTGAGCTTGGTGTTAAAACAGTGAGCTGCATACTTCATGCAAGGCTTCACAGATTTGTTGTGACAAGGTTCTTCTTCTGTGTTTCCCAAAGGGTGGGAAAAATTGACTAACTGGACAAATCTAGTAAATTGGTCTGTCTAAGGTGAATGATGAGGTATCCTATATACTTATTTCACTGCTCGGTCACCGTTACATTCACATATTCTTCTACAAATTTTCAAAAATTGATTGATTGATTTGTATGTGCATCTTTCTCAGAATAGCTCTTATGCTGGTTATGTGCTCTGCTTATCCAGGCTCACAAAATCAGTCTTGGGGTAAAATGAAAATCTGTGTGTAGGTGCTGAATAATGCATGCATTCATGTGTCAGAGCAAAGCAGAGTTGCGTATTTGATGGTCACTTTTGCAGTTGGTTCTTTGTGTGCATGGAGGGCAGGGCTCGCAGGAACAGCTTGACTTTGTGAAAGCGCTGATTTAAAAAAAGAAAAGTCAAGTGTTTTGGTTCTCTCACGCCATCCTTGGCTTTCTGTCTCGCACCTCAGTGGAGAGGACTGGAGGGAGTGTTGTAATGATTTTTCACAGAGTTTATTGAACCATGTCGCTGCGATGACACAAGGCATGATAAAACCTAGAAGGCTCTTTTCAGTTCTTTATTTTTGATCAGTCAAATCCAAATGATAGAAATTCCCATGAGTAGAGGAATAGAGTCGACACTAAAAGTGGAGAGGATGAAGCAGTTGCAATGGCAGACTGTGTCTATTCAAACTGTCAAAGTCTTGTTGGGGTAATTAGCTTTGGTATCTGTCACTGAAACATCTGGAGGTTTAGTTTATTCCTCAGAAAGGGAGTGTCGTCTGTGGGTGTGTGCTCTCGGGTTAATGACTAATAGAGTACACCGGGAACAAAGTTCACTCACGCAGTAAAGAGCCAGAAACTGTGTCAGCGTCTGTAAATCTCTGTTCTCGTATTTGTATTCATGTAATTTTCATTTACTGATAATAATTAAACACATAAAACATGACACATTCTCCAAAGCTGTTGAAGGTGTGTTTCTGAAATGTTCGACACCGTGTTACTTTAGTTCTGTCTTCTACAGTTTCAAAGCAACTGAAACAAAAGGACAAGGAACCAAAGAAAAGTTTGGGCAGTATTTCTAGCCGTATCTCTGCAGCAGGTCTGTGACTTTTGTAAAGTCTTGTTGGGAGATTTTTGCACCCATTCTGCTTGTAAAAGGTACTGGTTATGTGAGATTTTGGAGCCACATTTGATGTACTGTTATTTTGAAGTTTTAAGTCAAGGCATCACAAAAACTCGTGCCTCACGAGATAGATCATTGTACTTACAGGAATTTTTAAAAAAAACATTACAGAAACCCCTCTCTTGTCCTGTACTTTTTTTTTTTTTCATTTTACAGACTGTGATGTTCGCCTCCAGAATGAATTGATAACAGCCACTAGCCACAGCACCAACCCAAAGCATGATCAAATCACACCTATAACTCAGTTGGAGTGGCGTTTTTGTCATAAGACTATACAGAGCTCTTTTTTTTTTCTTCAGAAATGCAGTTGTGGCTGCCAAAATGTGTTCTTTTAACCTCATCATCACACAGGGCTTTTCCCAGAAAACATCAACCAGATTCAGATATAAATTTGCAAACATCTAAACGTTGACAGGCAAATAGGAACTTTGATTTGCACCTCTAACCCTCCTATAAGCTTTTCTTTTTCTGTCTGAGTGCTCAAATCTCAGAACTTGACACAAGTTTTGCATGTGAATTAATTTTTTGTTTCCCTCCAAATTACACTAATCTTTCTTAACTTATAGATGATTCATATTAACATAGCTAGGATGATTTAAAGGGCTAGTTTTCAGTGTTAGTCATACATTTTCCTATCATTCATTTCCAATAATAAGAAGAGATTAAAGCTTAATTACATGGGAGTGAGTTGATGTCAGAGGATTTGCTTTTCTCTTGAAACCCCTCAGTCTTGGCTACGCCATGTGTTAAATGTTCAATTAACATAATATTTAGCTCAAAGTCACATATTAAAATACCTCCGACACACTTAGAAGTGATTTTTGGCACTGTTTCTTTCTGATTTCCACTTATGTGATTGCCAGAGCAGCCTGAAGCCAATGTTGACTCATCCAAAAGTATGTAGACGTTTGCCCTCCAGAGACAAACGCTCTTGTAATGGAGCAGTAAAAGTCCCTGATTCCTCTTATGTTTTAGAATTATGTGAAGCCATCTTCATGTTTTCATTTGTTTTTGCTTTTCAACATGTATAGTAGTACCGTATCCTGTAAATACAATTTGGGGCCTGGATACAGGTGTAATCCTGAATCCTGTCACTCAGCAGTATAAAGGCTCATATTGTTATATCAACTACAATAATGTCTAATTTTCACACAGAGCAAACAAGCATTGTTTTGGTGGGGGCTAACGAAATCTTTTTTCTTCCTTCATCTTCTTCCCCATATCGCTGCTGTATTGCCAGCATGACCACACAGTCCTCAGGACGGAAGACCCCAGTGGACTATGGTGTCCAGATCCGCTTCATCAATGACCTTGCTGAAACTGGTGCAGGGCAGCCTTTGCCTCAGCCTAAAGCCAAGAGTCAGACCACGTCCAAATATGGTGTAGCAATCAGGGTGCAGGGCATCGCCGGTCAGCCGTACGTGGTCCTGAAGGATGGAGAGAAGGGGGACTCATATGGGGTCCGGCTTAGGACTGACTCCTCTGGCTACCGCAGCCTTCCCCGGAGGAGAGAGAAGGCCGAGCTGGGATCAGAGGAGGCAGATGTAGGAAGCGATCAGGGAGGGGCACTACGCCGGGCTCAATCTCATGGATCGCTGCTAGACAGGGACGGAGGAGCTGACAGTGAGGATTTTCAGCTATCTAGACCACCTGGGGATGGGAAGTCTGGTAGTTATGGGAATCTGGATGGAAGAATTGGAGCAAGGGGGGAGAGAGAGGGGGGCATGGAAAGTAATATGTGGAATGGTTCGTATCGAGCAGGGCTCAGTAGGTCACAGGAGTCACTCAGAGATAATCAGCTGTACTCTTACCCTCCTCAACAAACAAATGAGCTTCACTCTAGTCAGAGACAGAGTCCTGTCAACAGACTCATAAACAGGTTTGATGGTGTAACACCTGGAGGCCAGCAGAGAGGAGTCCCTCCTGCACAACAGTATCACAGAGGTACATCTCCTCACCTCAGCCCCAACCCCTACACCTCATCTCCATCCTCAACACACAGCAGCCTGGGGCGCAGCCAGGGCCCCATCAGCAAAGTTCCTGGACACTCGGTCACTCAGTGGACTTCAGCGGAGCAACAGCAGGTGGACCTTGCCGAAACACAAGTAAAATTTCTTTCTTCTTCTGCTTGAGCATTGCGGTTGATTTTCAGTGAACATGTAAGACCACAATGCATGCAACATTGCAAGAGCAGTTTTCTGATCTATGTCTTAAGGTGACCCCTGACCTTTTGCTGGACCAGGTTCAGAGTGCTGAGATGAGCAGTGAAGAAGAGCAGGCCATGAAGACTGTGTACAACATCCTCAGACAAGGGTACACAGAGCTGTTATTATTTTACACGTAGAGGAGTTTGTTGGTACGCATTAAAGAAAGAAAAACCCACAGCGGTCACTAAAATAACTTGAAACTGATATATGTAACAATAATCATAATCGTTTATTAAAAATTAACTAATGAAAATGAGACATTGCTTTTGAATTGTGGTTCAATAGAATCACAAAAACAACCTAAATAACAAATTAATGATACCTTCAACTTAATATGTTGTTGTCCAACCTTTTGAGGCAGTCACCACAATCAAGTGATTTGTGTAGCTCTCACTGAGACTTCTGCACCTATGGACAAGTATTTTGGCCCACTCGTCATGAGTATCAGCTGCCTCAGGTGTGAAGGGTTTCTTCTCCAGACTGCATGCTTCGGTTCTTTCCACAGGTGTTTAAAAAGCATCTAGATCAGGGTTTATAGAAGAACACTTCAGAGCAGTCCAATCTTTTGTTTTTAGTTTTGAGTAGCTGTATGTTTTTGGTCATTATCAAGTCAAGTAGGTGTTTCTTGTCATTCCAGCCATATACACAGTGAAAATAAACAGTCATCCCTCTAGACTTTAATGGTGCAGCACAAAAGAGCAACACAAGACTACAGAGAACTGACAGGACCACAAAGAGTGCCCGAACAGGAGGAGAAAAAAGTGCAAAACTTTAGGGATACGATCTCAGATAGAGCAATATGATACAGTAGTGGAAAGCAGCAGAGCAGGACCGGACAACATGCGATACAACAATCACAGCAATACTATATGGTGTGGATGTTAGAAAATGTAACAAAAACTCAGAAGCGATCCAGAATCTATAAGGTGGAAGTTTAATCTTGCAGCAGAGTAATACAGTTGCTGAACTAACGCGCATCAGGATTCTCCTTATATCTCTGCACAGACAAAGGCGGCTTCATGGCCGTGCACTTTTGTATTAGTTACACTATACAATGGAGCTCTGCTGCAAATCATGATTTCAGCATATGTCTTAACACAACCTCATCATACATGAAGGTAACAAAGGACTGGTTATTCACACAAGACACTTGTAACATCATAAGACACATTTGGTCACACAGAGCTAAATAATATGTCTTTGTGGAAGGATAACAATAGTAATTTTTCTATCTGGGAATTCAGTACTTTAACATGTTCTACCAAAAAAAGACAGTTTAAAAAATAAACACATATGTTTGTTTGTTTGTGGGGCGGTGGCAGTTCTGTTATGAGACATCCTGCTGGAGGAACTGTGTCAGCAGTGAAATCCTCCTCAGTGATCCACTTTGGCTCAAACAGTGAGAGATGGTGGGATTTGACACTAATGTACCTTGACCTTGGGGCTCCCCTCTAGTCTTTTGGTTACCATTCATCTTATTCGAATCTTCAGTTGGTCATCAATTTCCTTCTGCAGCCATGTCCAGGGAGGTTGGTTTACAGTCCTCTGGCCCCTTAACCTCTGAATGAAAATAGCAGCTATGGTCACAGGAACATCAAGCTGCTTGAAGATTAGTTTTTATTAGTCTTAGTTTTTATCTTTAACACGCTTGTCTAGAATTGTCTTTCTGATCTACTCGGACAACTCTCTAATCTTCTTCCTTTGGTCCATGTTCAGTGTGGTGAATACCATGATGCCAAACAGAGTTACAACTTTTCACCCTTTTAAATTGTCAGACTGACTTCAAGATAGAAAACAATTCTCTTATATTATTTCTTAATACTTTTGTCAGTTTCAAGTTGTTTCCTTGACCATTGCAGGCTTTTTCGTTCCCGAATGAAACAGTAGCAACAAATGTATTCATCTGTTTATACCCCTGCCTCGGCACGTACAGCTGACCTTATCAAATAAAAGCAAGGGTTAATTGTAATTATTTCTCTTAGGTCTAGCGAGAGTGAGGTTGTCATTAGGCACAAAGTCAGGACCATTTTTCAGAACATTCAGAGCCTAAAGGTTTGTTCTTTATCACATTATTGAATTATCCACGGAGTTTTTCTGTTACTATTTAATGGAGACGGTTGAAATGCATTTCTCATCTTACACTCTTTTTTGTTAGCAGTCTAAAGAAAGCCCCCGGGAAGAGTGGAGGAGAGAAAAAAGGGATCTTGAGATAAAGGTGGCTGAACTAGAAGCTGCCCTGCAGAAAGAAAAGAGGGTGAGTGAAGCAGAAAAAAAATGCATGAAGCCAGCAGTGTCTTGTGACCTTCAGTCAGAGGGAAATATTTGCCCTCTTTTTTTCCCTCTCTGTCTCGCATCAAAACTAAAGTTGGCGCAAGGCTCATTTCACAGTGCAAGACCTTGATGGTTTAAAGATACAATGTAAGACCTGGAATGTTTGTGCAGGGCTTCTTGGTCTTTACTGTAGTTTCTGCATCTCGGGTCACCTACGTCCTTGTTAATTCAGTGTCCTGTTTAAAAATGTCTGCCACTTGAGAATGCTAACAACCGCAGCGCAAAGTAACTCAACTCTAATTTTATAGGTCACAATGATTTTTATGTATAAGCACTTTTTCAAGTCTCCTTCAACTGACAAACAGCTTCAATAATTATTTCTTTTGGTTGAGAATAAAAAGCTGTTCTCAGTGTTTTTATTCCCTCTTAACTAATTTAACCTGGAGAGCTAAGGAGGTCGCTGGGAGTGTGCTCCAGATTAATCCTCAGATTAATCCTTAAAGCCCTCTGCGCTAGTCAGAGGTACAGCCACAATAATCTAATGTCTATAATAACTCATCATATGTCGGTTTAAGGAAGCTTGGGAAGTCTTAATCTCTAATAGCTCTTAATAACTTCAACTCTTATGCATATTGATCAGTGAGCAAATGCAGGGGTACTACCTTTCCTAAAAGCATGTTGTTTATGCACCCAGAGCTACTTGGTGTCTTGTGTTTCACTGCTCTTATTTATTCATCATCTCTGCTTGTGTGTAGGACTCTGTTAGCAATTCTGATCCTGCTCTGAAAGCCGAGCTGGAGTCCTGTCTGGATGAAAATCTGCAACTCCAGGAGATGCTGGACCGGAAGAAGAAGGAACTAAATGAGACGCAGTCAGAGTGAGGACCCTCAAACACAAAGACTTTTGAAAGGAGGAGAGCTTAGTACCATTGTCCACAAGCCAGTCATGACACAAGCAGCCACTGTAAGTCTTTTCACCATAAAGTATGACTGTGTCTTGTTTTCATGGCAGGCTGACTCAGCTGCGCATGGACCGGGAGAATGCCGAGACGCGCGTCAGAGAGATGGAGGATCAGCTGGCTGAGCTTCAAGATGAACTCAGAAGACAGAATGGAAGCAAGACGGTACCATGACACACAGTCGTGCAAAACCACTCTGACATACGCACATAAAGCTAAACTAGGTTCACAAGAAAACAATGTATTTATAGTTTGAAGGGTCACTGTAGAAAAACCTGATCTACTTTAGTTCACGTCAGAGGTTGTATAAGGTTGATATTGTCTCTGCAGGACCTGGTGTCTTGTCAAGCAGAGCTGATGGATGTATGCCAGCTGAAGCAGAAGCTGGAAGACACTTTAAGACAACGAGAGAGGGAGCTTACAGCTTTAAAAGGTGCTCTGAAGGAAGAGGTGGCAACACATGACAGAGAGATCGAAGCGCTTAGAGAGCAATACAGCGCTGACATGGAAAAGCTCCGCAGCAGCATGGAGCAGGTTTCTCAGGTGGGCACCACTCACAGCTGGCTTCGATTTTTAAAATGACAACGGTTATCATAGTTATATGAGCCAACCAGGTCTGCAACAACAACAGGAAAACAGGATTTTGACTGGAAGGGGCCTATTCACAGAAGAATTTTTGTAACTTCTCCCTCTGACCACAGATTTCTTTCTGAGCAGCTAAAGAGGTTTATCATCCCAAGTCACACAATCTGAATCTACTGTGATGAGTTCATGTAGACTTCTGCGACGTGCAGCACAGTTTTCACAGCATCTGTTACTTTGAACAATAAAATGGTTTTTGTACATGTTGCAATTACACTGTTAAAACTTTACCACTCATTGCAGCCTCACAAACATGACACTTGTCAAAAGCAAAGACGAGTCTTTGTGGATGCCTTTGACTTTAAATGTGGCCATATCATGCTTTTTGTGTTTTCTGACTCGTCTTCAGTGCTATAACAATGAATTAACATCTTACACATAACCAGAGGCTCAAAACTGAGGAGTACATGTGTTATAGTGGAGCCTATTATGGAATATACAAAGTTGCAAGAACTTTGTAAGATTTTTAACGTAAAATAGAGTCAACAAAGAGAGTAATTTCATTATAAGGTTATAAAGATATTTAACTGAGCCATCGCTTGGGTAGCAATGGCTCTCCTTTTTGGACGGTGCCTTTTCTTGAAATTGTCGGTCTGAAATAGCTATGGGCTTTTAGGGTTTTGCTGGATGCAGAGCTGCTCCAAACATGAAAAAGATTTGAATAAGATGGCTGGAAATGAGTATAATATGGCAACTTTAAATTGCTGAACATGTTTTATATTAGGCAGGGCTACATTTATACACGAACAAAGTAATCTGTCAACCAGTATTTTGTTATACTGGTGACACAAACCAAGAATTACACTTGTAGGACGAAGGTTTAATGAGAAATGCAAATTATACTGCAGCTGAGATCTAGAAGCAAATTATTTTCATAAGCATTATGATGTCATGACAGATGTTGTCAAAACCTACCACATACATTATGACTATGTTGTGGTATTGCTACATAAAGCAATGACTGACCACACTGCAGTCACACACAAAGTGAGGTGGTAAACATAAACTATGACAAAGAATCATTTTTTTCTTTTTCCCGTCTAAGTCTCATGCAGGGATTGAGGCAGAGCGGCTGCGTGTGAACGCATCGGTGCGCTCCTTGCAGCAGCAGCTGGAGGATTGCAGAGACGAGAGCAGCCACTGGATGGAGCAGTTCCATTCCACCAGAGATGAGCTGCGAAGCACTAAACAAGAGTGAGTCTGTCCAGAAGTAGCTGTACACTTGTAACATATTGTTGACATAGATTACCTCCTGGGTTTACAGTTTCAGGTGTTAACCTGCACGTATCTTTAGAGTTTGTCTTTGCACTTACTTTACAACTAATGGGTTCCTTTTTTTTTCTTTCACTCTGTTTTGTCACCGTTTCTTCCTCTCTGTGTTAGAGATCCACCCAGCAACCATGAAACACAGTGAGGGTCACAGATTTAGCTATATTTATGTTATGAAATGCAGAACTGTAGATGTGCCTAATTGTACTAACAGCCGTCTCACCACTTCATAGTATCAAGGCTATTCCAGCTCCATCCTCTAAATCCACAAATTTACAATAGTTCTAGTTTAAAATTGGACAACAGTCACAGTGTGGAGAAGTTTTGATTCCTCTGTCCACGTAGTGGTTTCAGTAAAAATTGTAACCAATATGTGGAAGCAGAAACTTTTAATGCACCGAGGAGAGGTTTGGATAGTCTTATATGTATGTCTGTGTTTAGAAAAATGTGTTGTAGCTATGTTTTCCTGTGAATTTGTCCAACTATAATGAAATAGCTTGATGTGCTTATTTATATTGTGCTGTTTGACAGTTATACAATCACTTATTAATCAGCACTCCACCAAAGCAAATTCATGATTTATTCATCAGATATTGGAGCATTATGGAATTATTTTGTACTTTATGATTGACGATTGGCTGCATCACATTTCTCAGGCTCCTGCAAACCCGCCTGGAGAAAGAGGAATTTGAGGATGAACTAAAGGAGCTTAAGGAGAAAGTGAACACAATGAAACAACAGGCGCCAGATCCCAAACACACAGAGTCTCTCAACCAGGTGCAGTACACTCATCTGAAGCACCACATGGTGACTGGTGCACAAACGAAATCCCTGCAAGGGACGATAACCATCAAACGTGTTTGTTCAGGAGCTCCAGCGATGCAATGCTGACCTCCAGAAAACTAAATCTGACCTGGAGAAGCAGAGGACAGAGTTTGATAAGAAGGTCATGGAAATGATCGCTCTAAAAAAAGCTCACCAGAACCAGGAGGCTGAACTGAGGTATGAAATCGACAGGCTAAAGGACCAGTTACAGAAGGTCAAAGAAGACTATGTGAAAGCACAGGAGAAAAATAAACAGGTTGGTTTCATCTCATCCTGAAGGGATTATTTAATGACTTAAATGTCCACAGTGTGATATGAATGTTGTAGTTTTGGTGTTGATAGTAATTAAAATGATAACCTTGTGATGCTATTTGCTAAGAAATACTTAATTTTTATCAAAAGAAATCACACTTTTCTTGTCTCTCTTTTATTCTGCTAAAAGCTTCCAGATCCAGCAACCATTTCAGAGCTGGAGCAGAAACTTGGTGAAGCACAAAGAGAGGCCAGCCAGCTCAAAGAAAAACTCTCTGAAGCTGAAGATGAACTTGAGACCACTAAAACACGGCTGAGCAGAGCTCAGATTGAGGTTAACTCTCTCCAAGATTCGCAGCGCGATCAGGAGACTGCCAACACTCGTCTCAAAGAAAAGATGTCAAGATTAGAGGTAAGGTTGAGTCCTCACATACCTTATTCATCTCAGTCCTCTCATACACCGAAAGCAGTTGGCTTTCAAGCATAAACTGTATTTCCTCTCTGGATTACTCAGGCTCAGTTGCAGAGCAATGCGACAGAGAGCTCCGAGGCGGAGCTTGCCCTCCACAATGAGGTGAGAGGCCTGAGGTCTGAACTCGATGAAGCCAAGAGAAAAGCTTCCAGGTTGAGTCAGGAGCACCGTGAAATCAGTCTGCGTCTGGAGGATTCGGAGAGGGACAAGGAGACGCTGAAACAAACAGTCAGTCAGCTAGAAGAGACCAAACACCAGCAGGAGAGATCTCTGGAGAAACTCAACAAAGATGTAAGAAGGATGAACCCTCTTCGTAGTTTGTAAACAATCAAAGCTGGTCCTCACTGCTCAATGTCATCACAATCTTCACCTTTTGTGATGTTTTGTCCCCTCCATCATCTTGTCAGTATGAGTCCCTGCATGTGTCCTTAAAAGAGGAGACGCAGGCCCTCGGTGTCCAGCTGGAGGAGCAGAGGGAGCGAGCCCGCAAGGAAATGCAGGAGGCGCAGCGTCACGGAAAAGATGCTCAGTCTGAGCTGGAAAGAATCCAGCTGAATCTGAGAAGAATGGAGGAGGAAGTGTGTATCTGCAGTGTTTGTGTTTTGAACCTTTTTTTGTTGCATGCCTTGTCTCTTTGTTAAGCCTCATTTTTGATAGGAAAGTCAAATGTGGTTTCTTAATGTAATTAGATGTCAAAACAAAAGAGGGAGCTTCAGCTGGCGTATGAAGAGAGAGACAACCACCAGCTAGATAAAGAGCTTCTCACTAATAGATTGCGCCACCTGGAGGGAGAAGTGGAGGCCAGTAAAAACAGCCACAACGAGAAGACGCGTGAGGTTCGCATCCTGGAGGTAAGATACCCATTTTCTCAGTGTTAGTTTTTGAAAAACAAACTTTTAGAGCATGTAAACACTGATTATAGGTTTTCATCGTTCTGTTTTGCAGACTCACTCTGCACAAATGACTTTTTTTTTTTTTTTTTTGACATTTCATTGACATTTTCAAAGAAACGGATGAGCTTGAAGTCTGAGTAAAGCGGAAATAAATGTGTGTTTGTCACCACATGGAAAAATGTTTTATTAACCACTTAGCCAAGCATGACTGATTTAAAATAATCACCAAATATATAAAATTCACTGATCAGTCATAGGAAAATGAGCAATTTATTTATTTAGTCATCCATCCATCCATCTTTGTGTATCAGGACAAACTGAAGCATATGGAGCTGGAGCTGGAGGAGGAGAAGAGTACTGTGGAGATGCTGTCTGAACGGGTGGCCAGGAGCAGAGACCAGATCGATCAGCTCCGCTCTGAGCTCATGCAGGAGAGATCCTCAAAGCAGGACCTGGAGCTGGATAAGAATGCGATGGAGAGACACGTAGGTCCACATGGGCCACACTGTTACTGAAGACGGTTATGATCAAACTAATCCGATACAGGCGAGTAAATTCCGAGTCTTGTTGAGCTTCCGTATGTGTTCCTGCAGCTGAAGGAGCTGAGGAGCCGCGTGGCCGACATGGAGAGCCAGTCTCGATCCTCGGCTGGAGTGTCCCAGCTGGAAAACAAAATTCAGGAGCTGGAAGAACGCTTGCGTATGGAGGAAAGGTACAGGGCAACGCCAACGGAAAGCATGCCAAAAATGATCAGCATTTCAAACCCTGTTTGTCTGACTAACATATTGTTTTTTTGAGAAGATTTTGAATTGAAGAAGGTTGTTGATGGCATCTTTGTCCGTGTGTTCTTTTAAATTTTCTATATTACACTAAAAAAACTCTTAACCCTTTGATTCCTTTTATGAAGGAGTCTGCAGCACTTTGTTTTATCTTAAAGCTGTTATTCATGTTTTATGTTAAAATTGTTATTCATGTACATGCAGCCAGATTTTATGCTAACACGCTTACGCGTCAACATGTTTCTCACTTCAAGAGAGAAGAACTCCATGTTGGCATCACAACGTCGTTTGGAGAGGAAACTGAAAGAACTCAACATGATGCTGGACGAGGAGAGACAAACACACACTGAACAGAAAGATCAGGTATAAAGGAATGAATTTATAGCTGATGTTTCTTATTTTCTAAATACAATAACGTCAAACTCATAGGAAGCTGGACTTAACTTTAGTCTTGACTTGTTTTGCAGCTTGCTCTGAGAGTGAAGGCTCTGAAGAGGCAGGTGGATGAGGGAGAGACAGAGCTGGAGAGGATAGAGACACTGAGGAGGAAAGCACAGAGAGACATGGAGGAACAGATGGAGCTCAAAGAGGCTTTGCAGGCCAGAGTCACAGCTCTGGAAACTGAGCTCAAGTAAGTGTTTCTCTTCCAATTTGTTACTCAGTGTGAGCGTTTGGTAACGACTATACAAGACACTTTCTGACAGCCAGATTTATGTGTGAATGAGTAAGAGAGAGACACCTCCTTCTCTTGAAGTCACAAGATGGGGGAAAAAAACCCTGTTTTAAGTGATGCCTTGATCACTTAAAACAGTGAGACAGAGATGCAGACATGTGGTGGAGATTCACACATCCCTGGGGTGGAGTATTTTCTCCATATGGCATGTTTAAAACACTCTGGCAATTACCAGCGTGGGAAAGTGTTGTTTGATTAAATGTTACGTTTCCACATGTGCCATAGGGGGAAGTTAAATCACAAATGTGCCAAACAGTGCCAAAGAAATGCATGTTGTTGCCTTAGACAACCAGCAGAGGGAGCATTCTGACTGCCCTCTTAGGACTGCAGAAAAGCTAAATAGGACAAGAGGGTGATACTTGAGCACTAGCACTAAGGACTGGAAATTTGAATAGAAATTATAGTTATTTATGTCTCACAGGAGGAAAACTCAGGCAGCAATGCGCCCAGCTTTGGATTCATCAGCCCTGAGCTCAGATGATGACGACAGCGTGTACGACTCGTCCACCATCACCTCCATCCTCACTGAGAGCAACCTGCAGACCAGCTCCTGTTAAAATGGCAGCTCAAGAGCTGGTTGAAAGTGAGAAAACATCACACTGCCATGCAAAAGATGGAAGAAGGTGTACTTAAAGTGAGGAAAAAACCCAGAAGTCAGAATAGTATGCACTACAGACAATGAGATCAGGAGGACCTGGGAGATGAAATATATGTAATAAAGGTTAACAGGGGAGTGATTTTCCTCCTGAGATGAAATGGAAGGAAGCAAAGCATCCTGAGAATTTAAAGGAATTTCCTCTGGTCTAATTCACACACAGAGTATACTACCACAATAAGGTACTACACAAGTACGCCAACATACAAGACTCCCAAGAGCAGAGCCAATAAGTGATTTGCTTGGGAAAAAAATGGAGCTGGAAACTGGAAGAAAAAAAAACAGCTCTGCTTTAGCAGTTTTATTATTATTATTATTATTATTATTTATTTTCATGTGGAACAAATTTAATATTTCAGACTATTTCATGGTTGAGACACCTTTTTTTTTTCCTCCCAACAAAGTCCGGTTCAGCTTGACTCATCTCTGCTACCAGGTACTGCTCTGTACTCAGATTGTATCACCTCAAATTTGGCGAGCTTATCACTTGATTATTATCGATGCAATGGGAAAAAAAACTGCCATGACACATTGAGTCAGAGCTCAGATTTCTGCCGTCCTACACGTCTGCAGAACAAAGTGGTTATTGAACTTCGGAAGCTTGAAGCAGATCTGAATTCAGAAGTGTTGGTTGGGGTTTCAGAGTAAAATGATTAAACTTGTGTAGGAGTTCACTGTTGCTGCAGAGAAGTTGCATACTGTTTTCTCTGACATATTAACCATCTAATGTGCTTCAACATTATATTTTAGTAGAAAAACCTTAAATAATCGCTGCCCCCGTCCAGAAAAAATGTTGCTATCTACAATTGAGAATGGAACAAATAAAAAGTTTGAGCAAGTGGATCTGATGTATGTTGTGGGAGTTTTGGATCAAGCACTTAACATTACTGAGGCTACGTTTGTCTCTCAGTAATACTTCCATCATTTCCTTATTTACAAAGTTAAACTTAAAGGAGATGTAATGTAGTTTAAAATGTTGACACAATTTCCAGAGGTCATAATGAAATGTCTGTGACATGTTTTAGTCAGAATACCGGAGAGATGCGGTGCAACAGCTTCCTCTTCAACCTTAATGCCTTTTGAGCTCTGTTCACAGCAGCTGGTTGAAGGGGGTGGAGTCAGACATGGATTAAACTCCCCTCACTCTTACCATTACTGTACTTACAATTGGCAATACAGTTTTTTTTTTGTTTTTTTTTGTTTTTTTTTTTAATAAATCAATTGTCAAGTTACAGCAAATGCTGCAAGATGTGCAATACGGTAAAGATAAAATGAGGAACCTGAATAATTCTGCGCCGATCTGGGTTTGTGATGTCACAGCACCCCGCAACGCCAAACTGCTCACTGACATTTTTTCAGACTTGAGCGGTCACGGTTAAAGTAATATAGTTTTTTAAGTTGGAGTTTTTGAGTCTGTAGCCATCTGAAACACCCAAATGTGTGTTGTGAACCACAAAAAAATGAATGTCATATGTCCCCTTTAAGTTCTTAAAGTGTCACCGCTGTCACATGACTGAATTCTGTACCCAACAGAGCCCAGAAAACGGCTGAAAACTTGGGCTAAAAGGAGTGCTTTGATGGCTTCGGGACTGAATAATGCACACAATTTCACACTTAATTTACACTTTATGTAATCAAATCTAACACTTAACCCAAAAATGCTGAATATAATTCACATATACATAAAATGTGACTTTGAGACCTCTGCATCATCCCATTATTAAAAAAAAACAAAAAAAAAAACATACGCAATAAAAAAAATGTACAAAAAGATTAAAACATAAAATAAATTAAATTGCCAAATGAATTCATATTGATACAAAATATATTATTTAGTAATTGTTCAAGACAAAATTGGGGGTGTTTTTAATTTCAGTATATAATAAACAGTTGGAATTAAAAGAAAAGGATTTTCTATGTATTTCATATTTCTGGCTTTAAAGGGTTAGTAAATAGAAAATGTTCTATGAGCAAGAAATCTAGATTTTTTTTATTTTTATTTTTTATTTTGTACTTCATGAAATATTGTTTGTATATAAGGTAATTCGGTACAGGAGTATTCCACCTTCGAGTCATAAATGTCACATAACAGATTAAAGTGCTGAATGATTCAATTTAGTGAACTATAACCAGAGAAGCCTCTGAATGGAGTCTCTTGGGTCTTAACCTCTACACATAGAGTATATAATATAATCTTAATGTTTTTTATTACCCCTGGTGCTCACATTGCACTTAGCTGGAAAATCTTTTTTCACTGTAAACAAGACAATTAGCTGATAAGATGAAATAACTTTAAAGGTTTGTAAGTTAGGGCTGTGTCAGAGAGCTGTGTGCTGACTAAATTACTGTTTGTCGGAGAATAAAATGTTATTAAAGTGTTGTTTTTTTTCTAATTGCATTTGACAGTAGAGGCCAAACAATTTCTATGCATTCCCGTATGATCGGTAAATGACACACATGTACACTGTCAATGAAATGAAATGCCTTATAGTTGTTTAAATATAATTTTCACTTGACTTATTCCTTTGTCTTTTTTTATGTAAAGTATATTTAACATTTGTAGATTTAAAAAAAATTTTTTTTTAGATTTATTCTGATTAGTTTGAACAATCATGTATAGCATTACATTTTTCTGCAATGAAAAGTTTGTCCTCGTTTTTTGTGTGAAACTGGAAAATTAAACTAAGTAATGTTGTGTTAGATGTTTAAATAAGAAAAGACTAATAGATCCCATCATTTTTGATCGGAAGCATTTCATTGCAGCCACACTTCAGTGTTTTGTTTTGTTTTTTAAACTGTAGTAATTTAGCAACAATGTACTGTTTTATATATAAGTAAAATTTATACCTGCTCATGTTGTGGTCTTTTTGTTTTGTGTGTTTTCCTGTCAGTATGAGTTGCTGCATTTCTCTTTTTTTTTTTTCTTTGTTATTTCACTATCAGGGCGGCTTCCTGCCAACTACAGTAAAGTTTACAGTCAACAGATGACTACCTGTTTTTGTAAATTTCTCAGGAAGGTCAGCTAACTTCACTGGAAAAGGTCACTGCAAGTGGAGGTCAACAATTGAGACAAATCCTCAGGACTGCTTTATAAAATTTTAATCAATAGTTTACTGTTAAAGTATTTCTGTAATAGTCATAATAATGCTTGATCTGGACTCGTGTAGCCATGACGCACATCAGTTCTGACTAAATGTAATGAATGCAAAGCAATTTTCAGCAACTACGCTAGTATGAGTTAAAGAGAGTTGAATGAGTTAAAAATAATTTTATTTGTAAGATGACATGTTACCCCTCACGTGCAAATGCAAAAGCTGTAGAGTTGGATGAGGCATGTGTTCAACTGCAGGTACTTCATTTGTTTTTTGTTTTTAATTAGATGATGTGTGTGTGTGTGTGTGTGTGTGTGTGTATATATATATATATATATATATATATATATATAAAATATAGTCTCATGTGAGGCATGGGGATACATTTTATGACTTATTTTTGGATATGGCAAAATGGTGCCAGTTTAAACTCCATTTTTATTTTATTTCTTTTTACTATAAATGAAAATATTTTTACACATTTTTAAAAACAAATAAAGTGAAAAACATGAGACTTTACCAGAAGAACTGAAAACCCTATTGTGAGTCTGGACAAAGATGGAAAAAGCGTGCAGGAAAATCTGCAAGCATCTAAAATTAAATTGAGAAATGATCATAGCAGCATTTGGTGAATCAGGAGATACTGAAAGAGCAAATCATAGCTATAGTATTCTCCTGAAATGATGCCAGAGACTTTATGTTATGACGCATAATAAAGACAGAAATGACTGTCGTTACAGAAGTCTGAGTGTTTATCTGTAATTACACCTTAAGAAGTTGTTGCTCAGTGTGGAGGTTCATCTCAGCCAGGGTCCACAGTCTTGGAGATGAAGCACGGTGGTGAGGCCTTAATGATGTGGGACTACTTCAGAGTCCTGACTCATCAGCCACACAAGACAAAAACCCAAAACATAACACCCAAATCTCTCAAAACCCTCTTAAGATGGAAATAAAAACGATGAAATGGTCAAATATGTCTTCTGGCATGAGCGAAACAAAGCCTTTTCTGAGGAATTTTGAAGAAAAAGTGTTCAGTGACACAACCCCTCCAACAAAAAACAGATGGAAAAAAACAGTTTTTAAAATGGGACAAATATTGAGTGGTGATATAATCTTAAATCATTTGACATGAAACTACTATGCAGAGCTGTGCTCATTTTTTATGCAGCAGATGCTTGTTGCAGGAAGGACAAACCTGCGCCAGTGCCGTCGTCTGTTATCAGTTATTGCAGAACTGTTTTTATTCATCATAGTTGTGATAAACATCATTTAGGACAGGATCAACTCGGCTGTCAGATTGATACAGAAGGACAGAGTTCCTGTTTATGGACAGATTCACCATCTATGTTATTAAACAGTTTTAACCCTTTCCAAAACCTCAGTTTTCTTTGTTATCAGTTAACAAAACATGATGATACACCTGATCCATAAATCACCTGATACATTTGTTTTCAAATCGATAGCATGTATTTGCTGAAGCCATGACTGTGTAAAAGAGATCGTGATCGCTGCAAGTGGGTCAGAGTTTTGTTGTGCTTTGGTGGATGGCTCGTTGCTGCCAGGAGCGCCACAGCGCGAGGCACGTCGGGAATGTGCAGAGTCAGCTGAGATAATGTGAAGGAAAAATCTTCAGAACTGCAGTAATGATTTCCGTATCAGACCTGATTTTACAAGATAAAGAATCCCACGAATAACTCCTACCTCTCTTTTAATCCTGCTTATCTTTTCTTTTTTATCAGGGAGCTTTTGATCGTGGATAGCTATGAGGAAATTCACACTTTTGCTGCTCAAGAAAATGCACTTTTATGACTTAAAGCATTTATTTTTGTTGTAAATCAGCAGCCCGGAGATAATCTTCAACCATGAACACAATGGTGATATTTCTTTGATTTTTTTTATAGACTCCACCTTTGGATCTGTGCCTCATAAATGTACAAATCTCCTGCCAGTTTACCTCCCGTGGTGCTATTGTGCGACTGATCTTCAAAAGAAGTCCTTTTCCTCTCTTACCTACTAGGAAGTATCCTTGAAAGCATTTACTTAAAACACATTTTTGGTGTGGAGTCACGCCTTGACGGTTTGCTTTACTACAAGTGGTATCCATGATCCAGCCAGACCTGTACAGGATCAACTTGTTGTGTACAGTTCCTGTTTTGTCAGATTTTAAAACATCGGTGAACATTCTTTCCATGGGTGGGATTCAGTTTCCATATTCCAGCTTCTTTCCAGACACAGCTGTTCAACCTGACAGCTGATTTGCTAAGGTCTGGGTGTGTATTCAGTTTTGAAATCGTGGCGTGTTTGCTGTTGCAGATGCCTGTCTTTTGGTGTGTACGTGTAAGGTGTGACGATAATATTTGGCTCCAGGGGTTTCACGTGTAGAAATACAAGTCTTTGGGGTTTGGACTGAGTTAATTAAATGTGCCGTCAGTAGCTCTGCAAGATATAATTAAAAGATGGGGACTGAAGAATAAGGTTGTTCTCATTCTAATACGTCAGTGCTATAAATACTGATGGTTGTGTTCAACATCACATGTGCTCTGTTCTCAGGAATTCAAAAATAAGGAGATAATGACACCACAAAGAATGTCGTGCAAGTTTCTGTTGCATTTAAATGTTGCAATTCAAATGTAAAGAATTTATCACTCAAGTACAGTTACGATGTAGCTTTTCAACCCTCCCACCCCCACCCAGATAGCAACAAGTGCTATCTTTTTTTTTTTTTCTGAAAGTGATCATATATTATTACCAGATATGGGAATCAGTATCAACATTTCTACATTTTTTCAGGTTGACAGAAAAAATGCAGCTGACACCTCCCAAGCGTCCTGATTGTGAACCACAGCCATGATGATGACGAGGGAGTGAAAAATGACAAAGAAAAGAATCATTTTCTGTGAGTAGTTGCATCAGTTATAGAGTAATTTGTCACTGTTTCCAGCAGATTTCATAATTGCATTACGTCGTTTTGACTCCGTGTCACCTGAGTGCACTTCCCACTGATGACCATTTAATCCCATACAATCTGCTTTTAGTGATGAGATTCTCTCAAGTTTAGACCTATGAGCCTTTAAAACTGATAAAATAATTACTTTTAGAAATCATTTGTTATTTCAGCTTAAAAAAACATGCTTTGTTATTGGTGCTGCTGATAATGTTCATATACCAGTTTGGGCCTTATTCTCTTGTAAAAACGTTTAAGAGAAAACACAAGCACGACATTCATTTCAAAATGGCATATAAAGAGAAAAAGACAATACACAAGAAGATTTAATACAATGTGTAAATCCAGATGAGGTCTGATCATGAAGATGCCTCAACCTTTGTGCATCCAGGGAACCCTTCTGATTTTAAAACGTCAATATAGTATTAAAGAAGACTTGTTTAGGTTGATAGCAACATTTTTTCCCCCCATTATATATTATAACTGAACATTTTATCAATTGGATGGATGAAAACACTGAAGTTGTGAATAAGCATAAAGTGCAGCATAAATTGCAGCTTTCTGAGTCAGTCTATAGCCTCAGACTGAGACGAGGATGTATATAAATATAACTCTTTCAACAGTCTGCCTTCTAATCTGTGGATTAATGTGTCTGAATGTGCTCAGATGTAAACTCATAATTATGGTCCAGATGGATGAGCGGGGATGTTTAGGTGTGTTGGTTTGTAGATGTGTGCATGTGGAGGAGTTTGATTCCCATTAACCATTAGACAGTGACCCCCCACTGGGATCTGACGTTTAACTACATTCTTGCTTACTAATCCCTAATCTTGAAAAGTTTACTGATTAAACACCTGATTTCCCTTTGGGAAACATTAATGCTTCTAATTAATGTGTGAAGAATAGTTTATTCCTCCTGTTCTTGTATCTTGTCTCCATCTCTACTCCTGTTTCAAATTCACTTAGTGTCATCTCCTGTGTGCAGCTCTGAGCTGCTGTTTGCTCCTCAGCAGCCATTAAGATCTTTAAAGTCTTTAAGGACATTAAAGCTCTGTGGCACGGCCTGAATCAGCTAAAGTCCAAAGCTCGCTCTGTTACCTTGCTCTATCGCCTTATGCCTTGTTCCTGTAAATGTGACCTCAGTCATGTTTGGGAGTATGCTTTTTTTTTTTTTTTTTACCACACTGTTATAGTTACATGCCTTATTTTGCTACTGTTGACAATTTCCTGAGCAAAAAACTGACTGAAACCCATTTTCTACAACCCTGATGATAAACAAACCATTTGACTTTACTGAAGTACGCAGAAAACTGAAGAGAGTTACTAGTAACCGTTCGACATTTGTATGTTGTTGCTCACGTGAGATAAAAAAGGGCTGAAAAACGGGGTCAGGATGGGATTGTCGGTGGATTTCATGTTGGGGTCATACGACTTACTCACAGCGGTTCAGCTCAGGTACAAGTGTGACAAATGGAGCCAAAATCAGTATCCTATCTGGGCCCCACATGGGCCAACCACACAAGAGAACAATCTCACATGGGAGTCTATTTATATCTTAGATGAGTAGCTGCAAATTAAATGTCAAAATGAGGCGAAATGGGATGTTTCAAGATGCCTGTTTGAGTCCTTGTTTTTTCAGTGGTTAATTAAGGCATAAAGTATTACTACAAGTATTCTACAAGTCTTAACAAGTCTGTATTTATTTTTCGTAAGTTTGCATTTTTCTAGTATGATAATAAAGTTGTAAGTACAATCTGAACCGGGAATTATTTGTTGTTTGTTTACCAGAGCAAATTAAAAGTAGCTTGATGTAGATCCAGCGAGCAGTCGTTCATCATGAGGCGGCAGCTTCAAAGAAATAAACGAAGTGAGCTTTAATTTAATTTGTGCCAAAACTGAATTAAATGTTAATATTCTAGTTAATTTATGAATTTAGATTAGATGACTAGTTATAGATATGTAGATATGAAGTGTTTTTTTTTTAAATCACTGAGGTTTCATCTCTGTGTCTCTGCTGTTCTGTAGTGTGAGGAGGTGCTGTCCTAAGAAACTTAGGGTTAAACCTTTCTCACTAAATTATTCATATGTGAATTGAGCTGTGTGCTTACTGAGCAATAAATAAAAGAGTTTGACCATCAGCAGCTGATGACCACATTTGCATGTTTCCTAAACGTTTCTGCTCCGTATGTGCTCCACTCCTGCAGTATCATGTGATGATGTGAAGTTTCTGGAGGTTTTTGTTGCAGAAGTTGTCGTACCGGTGGCAGCAGCTACTTCACAACAATGCGCTCGCCCTGCCCTCGCAGTCATTCCCTGACTGTTTCCCTAGTTCCCTATTTGGCTGTTTCAGCCGGTTTGTGGGCGGGCTGGTTTTGCGTTTGTGGATCACTCCCACTCTGACGTGGTGAGGAAAAGTTATTAGAGTATCAGGAGGCAGTAGGACACCTCACACCGAGCAGCAGCTACTGTGGACGCGCCACAGAGACACATCCACACCTCCTCCTGATTTATTTATTTATTCATTATTTGGTTTTGGACTATTTATTCTGTCTCTGTCCAAAATGAACGGGGTGACAAGGAGTCTTTGCACATTTGAAGACATCAGAAATCAAGAATATGCAGTAAGTTACCTCGTGTTTTTTTAATGGATATTTGTAAATGTATCTCTCTCTTTCTGTGTGTGTCTTCTGTGGTAATATAATGGATCAAAATGAGGCACTTTTGGTCTCTTTTTGGTTTCTTCTGTGGTCCCTTCTTTCCTCTACGTGGCCCTCCGTTGTTTCTAAGGCTGATTTAGATCCTCGGTTTGATTTTGTGATTCCCTCTCAGATCTCCAGCCTGGCTTCATCTGCTCTAAGTGGTGCGTTTACTGAAGTCTCTGGCTTTGGAGTAATTAAAGTATTATCCCCTCCATCCCTAAATACGCACGCATAGAGGCAAGCTCAGAATTAGCCCAAATAACATCTGTGTCTGTCACAGGTGCCTTCTGGACGCATCATTTAAAGGCTTACACTTGCAGTTGTGACAGACAGGACCTGGAAAAGCTTTGCTTGTGCAGTTTGAACACCACCTGGCCTATGAGGTTTTGTTCAGCAGGATTAAAAGGCACAATTTGTTGCTGAATGCTTATAAATGAACAGAACGTGTCTCTTTCTGAGTGTTGGATGATGCCTTCATCGTGTCTGTCTGTGGTTTAATCATTCACCTCACCTGAAAAAGCAGACTGTGGTTCGCGGAGCAGCGGGACACTTTCCCCTTCCTCCTTCTGCTGAGCTCTGTACCTGACATCCACTGACCTCCTGTCAGACATTACAGGAACACTGTCGGCCAAGACTGAGCTGAGTGAAATGTTACTGGAGATCGGCACCGGAGAACACAGGTGGACATTTGTGTCAATAGTCTGGACGTAATCATCGCTTTCAGTTGTGTAAATGCGCCTCCGACAAAAAGCTCAGCGTTCAAAGGGCAGCCCACATCACGCAGATCATAAAACAATAAACTGAGGCATTAGTTTGAAGCCATAAACCATGTTTGTTGAGGCTTTCTTTGGTCTGTCACTTTTTAACACGCGATTTTGCATCGACGTCACACGGAAAACAAAACTGATCAAAGTCAAATCCAGCAGGCAAATATGCGCGGCCCTTCAGTATTTACATATCTGATAGGATTATTTATCTGAGGCTAAACAGAGCAGCCCAAACATTTCACCTCTGCGAGCAGCATGTCACGGTGACTGTGTGGAACCATGAGAGGGTGGTGAAAGACACCTTAAATGGCGATGACTCCACGAGATACCTGAGGAGCAGGAATGTTGCTGATAGCAGAAACACGGGGCTTCAGGCGTTGTGTTGTTTTGTGGTTTGGAACAGGAAGAGCAAAGTTTTTCCACGAAACAAATTCAAAAATCCTAATTACCCATCTTCATTCTGATCTTTAAAAACCCAGAATATATTATTGCTTGTTTATTTCACTCTGACGAGGCCACAACTACCCATCCAGGCATGATCTCACCTGCTTGTCGAAGCTGCTGAGCACATTCCCAGAGTCTTTCCTCACTCTCTGCCAGGAGCGCGTGACATCACGGGCTGGGAACGGGCCAGACATGACATATAGACGCATTTATGCTGGGGAGCAGCTGGGACAGGTTAGAGCACGCCTCGTTCACGCACGATGTAAACCAGGAGGGGGGAAAAAACGAGGAGGAAATAAAATATTTTGTGACAAAGTGCTCTTTTTCTGTAGAGTTTGCCCACTTCCACAGAGCTGGAATTTATGTCTACAGCCACCTAATTGGGTTATCACATGATGATAACACAAACTCAAACAACCCAAGTGCCTGTGTCACACCCTACACCACCTCTTCCACGGAAATATCATTCAGTCAAACCTTTAGTGTGTAACCTATACCTTTTACTGCCATCTGACCTTTTCACCCCCCCCCGCCTCCAAAAAAAAGCTCAGCCTTAGACGTTAAACTGTTAATCATTCAGTTATTTTCATTATCAGATCTTAATCATTTACTTTATGAAACATAAAGTAGTTGCAAAACAAATAAATTTCTCAGAGTGGAAAGTGGCATTCACGTTTCTCTTTTTTCATTTATTGTCAAATCTGACGAAGAGAAGCTGTAAATCCTCATGTGTAAGGGGGTTTAGATCCCCGAGAAACTGAGTGTGATGAAGGGCTAGCATGACCAGCGGTTTCTTAATTTTCTTTCTAATCTGCTAATCATTGCTGTAAAATCGCAAAGTGAGTGTTAAAGTTGGGGAACGTGCAGCAGAGAGAAAGATTCATGGAGTCTTAGATCCATCACTGTCAACCATTAAAAGCAGGTAGTGAAACTTTGTTGTTGACTTACCTTTTTTATCAGACAAAGCCTGATCTGAGTCATAATTTGAAGTTTAAACTCTACCGCATTTGCACAAATGTTCTGTTCAGCCTCTCGTGTTATATACAGGATGTGAGGGGGGGGGTTAGGTCTCCTTTATTAAGGTGAAAAGGAAAAAAAGGGTTTATATTCATGCTTTTCTTGTTGAAGGACTGTACACAAAGATGTCTGTGGTATGAGCGCCTGAATCAGAGCATCTGAGGCGACACCTGAAGCCCCAGCAGCTGAGTTGTTGGTTGACACCTGTGGTCTAAAACAGCCTCCGAGGCCGAGGTTTATACTGCGTTTGGACAAAAGACAAAAGTGACATCTGTGCAGCGTGAGAATGAGAAAGCAGTTCACGAGAGAGACAGCATGATTTAGTGGATGACGATGTGTGCGCACACACCTGTTTGGAATTTCTTTTGGTATGCAGGTGCTACACCTGGAGGTAAAATATTGACCTTTTATCTTTTTAAGCTGAGAAAAGAAAGCACTTTTAAACCAGACTCTGATCTCAGTGGAAAACTTGAAATCTCTACCTGTTTACCAGCAACATTCCTAACTTGCTTACAGCCCCCCAGCAGGCTGCACCCAGATGGTTGACAACCCTCCTGATGCCAAAGTCCAGGACAAAAGCATCTCCATGTCCTTTTCCGGCAGCCTGTACAAAGTGATCTTTTGTGTCTATTGTGGTGCACCGGGCTGTGTGTGAGCTCAGCTTCATGTTTCCACCATTAGGTCCTCCTCCGGTGTCTCTATGAGGGTATTTTCCAGTGCCTGAGTGGCTGTGTTGGTGTGCATCAGCGTCCGTGAACACATCCAGCCTTTTGTCTGTGTTCCCAGGAAAAGCTTGAATTG
This sequence comes from Zenarchopterus dispar, assembly GCA_028564865.1. Classification (NCBI taxonomy): domain Eukaryota; kingdom Metazoa; phylum Chordata; class Actinopteri; order Beloniformes; family Zenarchopteridae; genus Zenarchopterus; species Zenarchopterus dispar. The sequence goes on from JAOWBL010033280.1 coordinate 28,800, forward strand.
CAGGTTGTGTTTGGAGGTGGGATAAACCCGCATTTTTGTGTGGAAGTGGGTATAAAAGCGAAAGCAGACAGAGAGGCTAGCATGTACTTGACAGGGAGTTTTTGTCTGTGTGTGTGTGTGTGTGTGTGTGTGTGTGTGTGTGTGTGTGTGTGTGTGTGTGTGTGTGTGTGTGTGT